>JABUQX010060613.1:0-5000 GCA_015478945.1 Trachelipus rathkii
AAAAGAATCAACATACATCTACATGTTTAGCACTTGACTTCTCTGCAATCATCGGATTGTCAGATTTTATGATTTCCATGTTGGCAAGCCCTTCATTAACCCAAATGTTATCATTTGATTCCCCCATTTCTGACTTTATTGATGCCTTTTGGTCTAATTCTTCATTTTTAATGTTATCTGGTGAAGCAAAGTTTGTTTCATTGTTGGGAAAGATCTGAAATTAAATAAAAAGATGTAAGTAAGCCTAAAGTTGTATTCCAAGTCTAATTCTTCATCTTTAATTTCAATTTCAGATTTGATATCCATATTTTATTTATTTTAACAGGAATATTTTAACATATAAAAAAATATTTAACTATATATATATATATATATATATATATATATATATATATATATACTAACTATATATATATATATATATATATATATATACTTATATATACTATACTATGCCTGCTGCTGCTATATACTACTTATGCTAACTATACTCTTATATAATAAAGAAGGAAAGGATGGGGAGGAGAGGGAGGTAATTAAGGTGGGATAATATGAACGTGGGAGTAAACAGATTTGAAGAGGGAGGAAATTGAGGTGTGTTTGAAGAAAAAGGTTGAATGTGCTGGGGATAACTGAAACTAAGTTGAAGGGAAAGAGGATGGACTTTGGAAAATACAAGGGTGTGATATCAGGGGTGAACGAGAGAGTGAGGGGGAGGGGGAGGGGGTGGGAATAGTTATGAGGAAAGAGGTGTGGGATAGGGTAAGGTTATGTAGTTCCAGGATAATGTGGGTGAAAGTGAAATTTGGGGGAAATGTGGGTTTTTATATGTGCATATGCACCAGTGAATGGAGCGAGGGGAGAGGAAAAGATTCTGGAGTGTGAGTTGGTGAGTCATTGGGAGATTTTGGGGTAGAAAAATGAGCCATTTGTGCATCTGTGGAGAGATTTGGATGGGAGTGGGAAGAGGAGGGGGTGGGAAGAATAATAGGACCATTTGGGGTAGGGGAGAGGAATGTTAATGGAGAGAAAGTCTGTTAGAGTTGTGTGTTGAAAGAAGAATGATAGTGGGGAATACTTGGGAAAAGTGAAAATCATAAGTATACATGGAAGAGTGAAAGATAACAGGGGGAGGCGAGTACTGGTTATGTGTGTGTCGTGGAAGGTGAGGGGCGGTGCTAGATGTAGAAATGTATTTAGAGGCAGGGGAGGGATATCGGATCACTATTTGGTGGTTGCTAGGATAAGGGGGGGAGGAGAGGTGATGGTTAGGGAGAGGAGGAGAGTAGAAGTGATAAAGGTGGAAAAATTGGAGGAGATAGTGTGTAAGAGGGAGTTTAGGAGGGGTATGGAGGATAGGTGGAGAGACGTGAGAGGGACAGGAATTGGGGAGGTGGAGGGAGATTCAAAGAGGCAGTATGTGATGAGGCTAGAAAGGGTATGTGGAGTAAAAAGGGTGGGTGTAAGCAGAAGGAAAGGGAGTGAAGGCTGGTGGAATGAAGGGAGGTGAAGGGGAGGGTGGTGAAAAGGAAAAAGGAAGCTTATGTGAAATGGTTGGGAAGTAGGAGAGAGAGCTGGGAGGAATATAGAAGGGTTAGAGTGGAAGCAAAGAGGGCGGTGGAGAGGGCGAAGAGAGCAAAAGATGAGTGGTGTAGAAAAGTGACGGAAAATTTTGAATCGGGAGTAAGATGTTCTGGAAAGTAAACAAAAAGGAAAAGAAGGGAGGGGTTGGGGGGGGGAGAGGATTAAGGGAGGAGATGGGGAGTGGATAGGAGGAGAGGAAAGGGTGAGGAAGAGGTGGGGGAGTATTTTAGTGGATTATTGAATGAAGTGGGTGGGGGAGGGGAGGAAGATTTGCAAGAGGTGAGGTTGGGGAATGAATGGGGGAGGGAGGGGGAGGATGAAATACAAATGGAGGAAATTATTAGGGACATAAGAAAAAAGGAAAAAAGGGAAGTCCCAACGGGCGAGGTCTGGATGGTGTGAGAATGGAAATGTTGCAGAAGGGAGGTATAGGGGGTGGAGGAATGGCTGTATAGGTTATTTAATATATGTTGGAGGAGTGGTGAGGTACCACAGGATTGGGAGGATGGTTGTTGGTCCCACTGTGTATAAGGGGAAGGGGATGATAGGATGGAATGTTGGGAGTATAGGTATATGTCTTTTAAGAGATGTGGTAAAGTGTATGGGAGAATACTGATTGAGAGAGTGAGAGGTTTAACGGAGGGGAGAATGGGGGAAGAACAAGGAGGATTTAGGGAGGGAAGAGGGTGTGTGGACCAAGTGTTTACACTAAAGATGCTTGTGGAGAAAAGTATAGAGAGGAAAGGGAAAGTGTATGGGTGTTTTTTGGATTTAGAGAAAGCATATGAAGAGGGGGGAATTGTGGAGGGTGTTGGAGGAAAATGGAGTGGGGGGTAAATTAGGTAAAGGTATTAGGGCCTTTTACAGGAATAGTAGAATGTGTGTGAGAGTGTTAGGAGGGGAGAGTGAGATGTTTGGGGTGGTGAGAGAATTGAGGCAGGGGTGTTAATGTCGCCGTGGCTTTTCAATTTGTTTATGGAGAGTGTTTGCAGAGGAATGGTGAGGGAGGGGAGGGGGTGGAATTGATGAATGGGAATGATAGAAGGGAAGTGAACATGATACTGTTTGCAGACGATAAACGCAGAAGGGCTGAGGTATTTGGTGAGGGAGTTTGAGAGAATGTGTGGACAAAAGGGGCTGAAGGCTTAAAAAATAAATCCAGGTAAGAGTAAAGAGTGTTAGTGTTTGAGGGAGGAGGAAAGAGAGAGGAGGGGGAGGGTCAGAGGAGTTGAGTAGAGGTGGTATTGGAAGAAGTAAGATTTTTAGATATTTAGGGATGAATTTGGGTAAGGAGAGGGATGAAGGAGGAGATAAAACATAGAGTAGGAGAAGGAATGAGAGCTTTGAGTAGTCTGAGAATTATGGAAGAGGGATTTATCACAGAAAGTTAAGATAAGTATGTTTGAAAAAAATTTGTGTACCAGCAGTGTTGTATGGGTGTGAAACGTGGGGGTTGAATGCCAGGTCCAGGAAGAAGTTGAAAGTATTTGAGATGAAGGGGTTGAGAGCGGTTTGTGGGGTTAGCAGAAGGGAGAGGATTAGGAATAGGGTGGTGAGGGAGAGATGTGATTGGAGGAATGGGTTGGTGGGAAGAGCGGAAAAGGGAATGTTAAGATGGTATGGGCATCTAGTGAGAATGGAGGAACAGAGAGTGGTTAGGAGATTTTGGGGAGGCCGGAGGGGATGGAAGGAGAGGAAGGGAGACCAGAAGGGGAGGTGGATGGATTAGACAAAGAGAGGAGATGCTGGAGGGAGGGAGGGATGAGGGAGGAAGAGGGTAGGGTGATGGCGAGAGATAGAGGGGGGTGGAGGAGGTGGGTGAGAGGCAGAGATGAGAGGGGTGTGAGATGAGAGGAGCTGCGCATTTACCACTACCCCGCTCCAAAAAAAGTGTGAAATGGGAATAATAATATATATATATATATATATATATATATATATATATATATATATATATATAATATATATATATATATATATATATATATAAATAAAATACTATATATCGTACCGACTTAACATATTTGTGTAAAAGTTACTTAACGGCCCCACGGTAGTATTATAAATTAGTAAATGTACTTTATCGATCTTAACTTAATTAAAATTAAACATTTTTAGGGGCGAAATGAAAACTATTTAAAAGCAGATAAAAGAATTATTGCATTTTTTTGGATCTAGTTTGCTGCGCGACATTCTTAATTGAATAAAATGTATTGAAAGTTAATGTGTTGAGCGGTCAAACGTAAAAGAAAATGAAAGAAAATGATTTTTAAGGGTAACTAAATCTTTTTAAATGAACATTTTCCTAGGTGGGAATGACTATTGCCACCTGATTTGACTAACTAACTTCTTTAACTAACCTAACCTAACTTCCCTAACCTAACCTAACCACAACCTCATTACTCTAGAACCTAGGAAAAAATTCATTTCGCCCCTAGAACATCTATTTTATATCATAGGTTTACCTGCAAAAATATTTTTGATCCGCCCTCCCGTTCTGTGTGGCCGTTAAATATTTTTTTTTATATATATATATATATATATATATATATATATATATATATATATATATATATATATATATATATATATATATATATATATATATATATATATATATATATATATATGTGTGTGTGTGTGTGTGTGTGTGTGTGTGTGTGTGTGTGTGTGTGTGTGTGTGTGTGTGTGTGTGTGTGTGTGTGTGTGTGTGTGTGTGTGTGTGTGTGAGTGTGTGTAATTTTGTCTGCTGGAAATTACTTGACACAAACTTGGAAACAACAAAAAGTAGCTGGAAATTTATCATGTAATACTTTTTACGCCTCCACGTCAGTACATGTTGTACACTGCTAACTGACTCTTGAAGTTTCTGCATGCGATTAGGCACTGAATTCTAAATTTTGAATATTTTGGGTAGGATCCTACACACGAAACTTGAATTAAGGCCTGAGTATCTTTCCCCATAGTTGTTGAGTTTCATTCCGAAGTCGTCTCTTGCAAAGATAACATAAATTTTCAATCCGGGTTAAGCGCTATGTGTATGTTGTGTTTATCACTTAATCGTTAACCACCCCAAAACACTTCTCTTTCTGAATTTAACTATACAACTCTAAAAGATTTCTAAATCCACACCAAGAATTAAAGCCTATCACTTATACATAAAAAATATCAACTCCGAGCACCACCAAAATCCACCCAACTCTTCCTGCTACGATGACAAATTTCAACTTACCAATCAACAAGTCAACAAAACATACAATTTGATTAATATTTATATCCTCAATCTACATCTCAACGTTGCCACAAGGTTATTATGTTAATAACCTGTCCTATTAATATAACAACTTGATAATGTATCATTGGTCACCACCTACGACAGCACTCAGATACACACACACGCTACACACACATACACA
>JABUQX010060613.1:15000-74819 GCA_015478945.1 Trachelipus rathkii
CTTTAGATCTATACTTCTTATTCCAGACCATAGTCTCACTACTATACAATAACACAGGTAACAACATACCCTCATGTAAGACCCTAGCACACTCAAGACTTAATTGCACCAGCACCTTCCTGCCATTCACAACTTTCCTACTACACTCTGCATCATCCGTTCCCTTCTCATCCAACACATACCCTAAATATTTAAACTCAGCCACTTGCTCCAGCTGCTCATCATCTAACATAACTTCACACTGAGGACTCCTCACTCACAACCATAACCTTACTCTTATCTACATTTACTTTCAAACCCCTCTTTTTTCATACCCTTCCAATCCTGTCCCACACTACCAATCCTCAAAACTCTCTTGCTTTACAGACTCGCCACACAGGTTAAATCCATCCCACCTTTAATGGGTAGGGCTTCCCCTCCACTCCTCTCCATTCTCCATCATTCCAACACCATTTCCTGTCCCTCTAATTCTTTCAAAACCCCATCCATATACACATTAAATAACCAAGGAGATAACACAACTGTCTCACTCCGCTATTAATCCTAAACCAATCACCATTGACACCATTTATTCTTACACACGCTTCACTATCGTCATACATACTTTTGATTCCATTCAGAAGCCTACCAATAACACCATATATCACTAATACCTGCCATATATATTCCCTCATACGCCTGTTGTAAATCCATAAACCTAAATATAATTTATTATTCTTCTTCTCTCATTTTCTCAATCATATTTTTCAGTAATAATTTGATCCACACATCCTCTACCACTCCCTAAACGCACCTTGTTCTTTCACCAATCAGTTCTCAGTCACTCGACACTCTTTCGACCAAAATACCCGATATACCTTCCCTACAACCCTCAATAAACTTATTCCCTATAATTTCTACAGTTCCCCCTTTCTCCCTTACCCTTATACAGGGTACTAGCCCCCGCTACTCTCAATCCCTTGGAACTACCTCCATAAACGCTTTGTACACAACTTCCAAATCCAATCAAGTCACCATCTCGCCTCCGCTCTTGATCATTTCACTAGTAATTTCATCTATACCTGCAGATTTACCATTCTTCAACTTTCTCACCCTACCCATTACCTCCTCTTAGAACAAACATAGCCCAAATACCTATTCCTTCTTGCCATCAAAACCACACATTCACTAACACCTCATGCATTACTGTTAATATTGTGCAGATTTTCAAAGTGTTCTTTCAACACTCCCCTCATCCATTTCATCAGTTACAGCACCATCCCTATTCATTATTCTAAGCAGATTTACGCATTACTCATTCATACTTAACCTTTCGCTTCCTTCCAGAAGAGCTTCTATTCCCTTGTAAGTCCCATTCATCCTCCTTCCAAACTGTTCATTTACCTCTTGTTTTCTCCTACGTATACACCTTTTAGTATTTCTTTTTTCCTCCTTATATATTTCCATACACCTTTATTTCGAAATCTCGTCATTGTCATATAGTACATTCAACCACGCTTCCTCTTTACCTTTAACCGCTTTCATCACTTCTTCATTCTACCATTCGCTGTTAACATTCTTTCCTTCCTACTTTAGCACATCCACTTCCTTTGCACTACTAACAATTGCTTCCTTCATTTGCCCCAGATTTGTTCAGTATCAACTTGTTCACATTCAACCGATTTACTAGCGAGCGCTTTTACATACTTATCCTTATTCTCTTGCTCATTACTTCTCACTCTTAATTTTACCTACTTCCTTTCGTATCACCTTCCTCTCCATCAAGCCCCCACTAACTTAATTTTACATAGAACAACATAATGATCCGATAATCCCATTCTAAACCCCTCACTGAATTAACATCAACACATACCTCAACATCTCCTTCTTTACCAACATAAAATCAATTAGACTATTCACTTTAGTACCATCTCTACTCCACCAACTCTAGTATACTTATGAGTATACTCTTGGGTTTAAAGAAAGTATTACTTACATACCTCTCTCTTACAGAAATCAATCACCTTCCTACCATTCTCATTTTCTCCCCACACCCCAACCCCCTGTTATACCATCCCTTTTTGATCACCTATCCAACCATTCGCCCAACACAATAAATCTGAAGCTCCTACTCACCCCATCCAGAACATCATTCAGATTATCCCAAAAAATCGTACTCTCTTCAACGTTTCCCTCAGATGGACCATACGTCACAACCACACATACCTTGACCTTTTCAAACTTAAATTTAACCATTAGAATTCTAGGGATAGGAACAAAATCTATCAGAGCTCAGTACCACAGGTCACTCATCAAAATTGCAACTCCTTCTCCTCTCATTCTCTTCCACCCTTTTGCACATTTCACATCCCACACCACTCAATTTTTGCCTTTTCCTTTCATCTTTGTTTCAGTCACAGCGAGCAAATCAAATTTGCCCTTTCTAAATACATCCATCACCTCTCTCCTCTTCTCCTCAACATTTATTCCTCTGACATTCCATGTACCCATACGATTCATACAATTTCGCCGAAATTTAGAAGGTCGTTTACGGCGATCACGACCATCTCCGAGGCATGCATCAGCATTCCTAGCAAGAGATAGGTGGTAGTGGGCAGCCAACCCAACTACCCCCGTCTAGGGTTGGGAAAAACCTTTTTTGAAAATTCTTTCTCCACGCACACAGGGGATATGAGTAGTAGGGATGTCTGTAAGGTGTTATCTAGAAGTGGGGTGTGTACTTTAATCATGTGTATATGATATGTGGATAAATGGTGGTTAGTAATATATATATATATATATATATATATATATATATATATTCTATATATATATGACTATATATATATATATATATATATATATATATATATATATATATATGAAGGAAGGAAGCTAAAAAGAAGAGAATAGTAGAGATAATAATATTGGGCAAGGGAAGGTGTTAGAAAATGTTGGAGGAAGGAAGGAATTGGAGAGTGCCCTGCATTAGATGCTGATGATTTGTTTTGTGTAACGAATCTAATTTCTGTTGAATTTGATCGCATTTTTGGCAGTTACAATAAAAGGAGGAGGGGTTTTGAAAGTAAACGTAGATAAGAGTAAGGTTATGGTTGTGGTGAGGACAGTCTGATCCACTGTGTCGAAGTCATGTAGATGGAGAGCAACTGAACAAGTATGCAGTTTAAATATTTAGGATATACATTGGGATGGAAAGGGAACAAATGATGCAGAGTGTATTATGAGGTTGTGAAAGAGGATTTGAGTTTGGATGCAATTAAATCCCCAGTGGATGTGAAGGGACTAAGTCTTGAGTGCATAAGGTCTTAATGAGGTATGTTGCTACTTGTTTTTAATGTATGAGTAATTGAAACTATGGTCTGGAATAAGGTATAGATCAAAGAAGTACAAAAGTGGTGGTGAATGAACAAACTCAGGGGGGCGTTTAGGTGTGAGAAAATTGGTAAAATGAAGGAATGAACGTATTAGAGAGTTGTATGGTGTGAAGAAGGAGTAAATGAGAAGAATAAATGAGTACATTGAGATGGTTTGGTCGGATGATAGTCGGTTGGTTAAGCGAATGTATGGTGGTGAGTGTCGACAGGCTGGGAGACAGAAGAAAAGGTAGATTGAGTCAGTAAAGGAATGCCTGGAGGAGAGGAATGTAAGTTTGGCAGAGGCGAGAAGAAAGGTGCATAATAGAAGTGAATGGCGGGGTTTTGTGAGGGAGTATGGTTCGGGCCTCACCCAGCGGATGAACCACACATTGACGATCCGTCGCAGTCCCATGAAGCTCTAGGGTGGATTTTTCTGACTGCGACGAGTTCTCAGTGAAAGGTATAAAGGGGCGGTGGGGTGGGGCTGGGCTTTCTTTTCGACTTGCGTCATATTTTTCTACTAGTTTTCTTTTCCAGTGCATGTTACGCACCTTACCCCCAATCTTATGGAAGAAGAATTAGTTAATATATATATATATATATATATATATATATATATATATATATATATAGAGATTATGTATATATAATAAATATATATATATATATATATATATATATATATATATATATATATATATATATATATATATATATATATATATATATATATACTGTAGTTTTGGTTGAAAGAGCACGTCGAATGACAGAATCTGATATATGCAGAACAAGGTGCTTGTAGGAAAGGCAGAGGTTGTGTAGATCAAATATTCACGGTGAAGCAAATGAGTGAGAAAATGAAAGAAAAAGAAGAATCTGTTTTTGGGTTTTATGGACTTGCCACAGACGTATTACAAAATTAATAGGAATGCTCTTTGGCAAGCGCTAATGATAAAATTTTCTTCAGATTTCTTAATTCCAGTTAAATTAAGCTTTATACAGCTACATGAATTGATATCACTATAAATTTCATTATTATAATATTAATAATAAGAAAACTGATTTATGGAAAGGTTACTTTAAAATGTTGTCAAAATATGAAAACAAGATCCTAAACTAATTATTTTTAACAAACTTACTGCTTTTGAATGAAGTAAATATGCCGGAATAGTTTCCAATTCGTAACTTGCTCTTGAATCATTAGTCACCAATAGTGCATGAAGTAATTTATCCATTTGCAATTTATTTATTGTACTGAAATATTCATACATAAAATACTGAAAAAATATATATATATATATATATATATATATATATATATATATATATATATATATATATATATATATATATATATATATATATATATATATATATATATATATATAAATATATATATATATATATATATATATATATATATATATATATATATATATATATAAAAATTTAACTACTACCACCTATATACCATTTTTAGGAGGGGTACTCACTAGATATTTGCTATCTAGAATCTGCCGGACATGGAATTGAATCCTAGCCCTGCCTCGCGTCTTGGACGCGCTATTTATGAAGATAAATATGTTCTTTGTTCTGTCAAACTTCCAGTTATTTAAGAGTAGGCAGATCTACTCTACTTTTTAATTTCTAACGTAGTTGTGTCAGTAGAGTAAAATAATTCAATGCAGTTATAAAAGATATTACATCTCTCTATCTAACTATCTTGTCCCATTACATCCCCAGATTGGGGTGGGCTGTTAACATGCAAGGAAAAAGAACAGTTAAACAAAATATGACTAAAGTAAAAAAAGAAGGTCCTCACGCCTTCCCCTTATATACTTAAAAAGCTTTATACACCGCGACATTCAATCATTATGGTGACTCGTTAGTGTCGGGGTTCATCCCCTTGGCCAGGCCCACAACTACGCTTGCTCACAAAGTCACGTCATACATTCCTATTTGCACCATTCATCTCGCACCAAATCATATTATTTTCATTCAAACACTCTCACTGACTCATTCCAATTTTTCTTCAGTCTCCCAGCCAGTCGATTTCATACACACTCACCACTATACAACCGCTTAACCAACTGACATTCATTCATCCTTTCCATATGACAAAACCACTTCAATACACTCATTTATGCTCTTATTCACGCCTTTCGTCACACCACACAGCTCCCTATGTTTATCAATTCTACTTATACCTATTACACCCCTAAGGTTATCCATCTGAACAGGCTACACCTTAGATCTATACTTTTATTCCAAACTATAGCTTCACAACTATACATTAGAACCGACACCAACAGACCCTCATGCAAGACCCTAATACACTCAAGACTTAATCACCTTGCATTCTCCAGGGATTTAATCATTCTAGCCACCTTCCAACCACTCACCACTTTGCTATTGCCTCAGTATAATCTGTTCCTTTTTCGTCCAACATATATCCTAGATATTTAAACTCCGATACTTATTCCAAATGTGCACTATCCTTCATGACTTCACACCTTGGACTTTCCTCCTCTACCATCATCACCTCACTTTCATTAACATATACTTTCAACCTCCCTCCCTTTACGTACACAGCCAAACTCCTCTGCCAAACCTCTAAGACTCTTCAGATTCACTACACAGGATCAATTCATCTGCATACGTATGCAGGGTACCATCCATTTTCTACCATTTTTCAATAGGCAAACACCTTCCTGTGCCAGCCCTACATAAAATTCTTTCATCACCCCATCCAAATACAAAATAAATAGCAATGAAGACCTAACATATCCCTGTCTCACTCCACTATTAATATTGAACCTCTTTCTATCCACCCATTTATTCTTACACAAGCTTCACTGTCAACATGCATACTTTTAATTTCATTCGAAAGGCTACCACCAACACCATACTTCATTAACAACTGCCAAAGAGCATCCTTATTAATTCTGCCGTTAACAAGCCAAAGAGCATCTATATTAATTCTGTCATACGCCTGTTTCAAGTCCATATAACCCAAATACAATTTTCTCTTCTTCTCTTTTGTATATTTTCTCATACATTTGCTTGAATATAAAGATTAGATTTACACATCCTCTACCACTCCTGAATGCACCTTTCTCTTCATCATTCAACCCCATTTAGATAATATACAAAATGATATTCAAAGAGTTAAATTTGGGATTATTTCAAAAGAGTTAAAGATTATGGAATATAAGAAGAAAGATTGCACGATATTTATTTCTCATAGTTGTTGTCGATAAAAAAAAAGTATGTAATTAAGATAATTTTGTTACATTGGAGAGTTACGGAAAGAAAATTTTACTTTAGAGAATAAAAATATTTTAATTGGTGAAATCATAAATTATAAGGAATGCTCTGGATAAATTGCATTTCCATGTAGGTTTCTTGAACAAAAATATGGTTTAATAATTTAAAAAAGAGGCTACCTAAATGAGGAAGAGACCTTAGTTTTTGAAAACAAAAATTAAAAAGCATATCATTTTATTTAAATGTTTATATTTACATGCATTAAATAAGTGAACGTTTCTTCTTGGCTTATGAACTTTTAAATTTTAATTCACATTTTTCCATTTGTAAAGAAACTACGAGTGAATGTTTATTTACTTCATTTCACTTTGCTATTGAAAAGTTTTAATTAATAGTTATAGTTACTGTCAGGAATTTTTACATTATAATTATTTACTTACATGAAGAAAAGTTAAAGCATCTTCAACATTTTTAAAATGTGATTGCTCTTCCTTTATCCTTTCTCTTCTTTTCCTAACTCGTCTTCTATCGGCCAAACGAGACATGAGTAAACCCTAAAATATATATATATATATATATATAACAACATATATATATATATATATATATATATATATATATATATATATATATATATATATATATATATATATATATATATATATATATATATATATATATATATAATAGGTTGCATACAAAAATTCACATTGAAGTAAATGAGTGAGAAAAGGACAGAAAAAGAATTTATATTTGGGTTTTATGGATTTGCAACAGGCGTATGACAGAATTAATAGATATGCTCTTTATCAAGTGTTAATGATGTATGATGATGCTGGTAGGTTACTGAATTATATTAAAAGTATATATGCTAACAGTAAAGCATGTGTAAGAATAAATGGAGTGGAGTAAATGGTTCAGCATTAAAAGTGGAGTGATAAAGGGATGTGTCATGTCGCCATATCTGTTTAGTATACATATGGATGGGGTGATGAAAGAATTTAAGGGAGGGCTTGTAGGAGAGGGTGTTAGAATGATAGAGAAAGGTAGAGAATGGAGGATACACCCTCCTTATTTTATGCGGATGATTTGGTTTTGTGTAGTGAAACTGAAGGGAGTCTTAGAAGTTTGACCGGGTGTGTAAAAGAAGGGGATTGAAAGTAAATGTAGAAAAAAATAAGGTTATGGTTGTAGGGGAAGAAAGACCAAGGTGTGAAATTATGTTGGATGGTACACAGTTGAAACAAGTATCTGAGTTTAAATATTTTGGATGAAAAGGGAACTGAGGAAGCTGTGCGTAATAGGAAAGTAGCGAGTGACAGGAAGGTGATAGGACCGATTGAATCTCTGGTGAATGTTAGAGGATTAAGTGTTGAGAGTGCTAGCCTAAGATCTTGCAAGAGGATATGCTGTTGCCGGTGCTAACGTATGGTAGTGAAGCTATAGTGTAGAATAGAAGGCACAGATCTAATGTGCAGGCTGTTCAGATGGATAAATTAATTAAGGGGTATATTAGCCATTAGGTGTGACGAAGATTGGTAAAATGAGGAAATAACGTATTAAGGAGATATGTAGCTTTACAAAGGGAGTAAATGGGAGAATAAGTGAGAATGTATTGAGATGGTTTGGTCATGTGGAAAGGATGGATGGAAGTAGGTTGGTCAAAAGGTTGCATAGAGGCGGGTGTGTTGGGAACCGATCAGTTGGAAGACCAAAGAAGTGGAATGAGTCGGTGGAAGAATGCAAGCAGGATATGAAGGAATGTTGACTTGGTGCGAGCGACAAGAATGGTTCATAATAGGAATGAATTGCGTGGTTTTGTGAAGGTGCGGGGCTGTGAGCCTGGCCCAGGGAATGAACCTCACTTTTGACGACCTACCACAGTGGGTAACTATAACGAGATATGAAGCTGCAAGGTTCGATTGAATGGTATTGGGGAGGGGCTTTCCTTTTCGACTTAGGTCAATTCTTCTACTTTACTGTATGTTTTTGAGGATAATAACACCTCCCCCCCATTCTGGAGAGACGTGTGTGTGTGTAAATGAAATGACACAAATGAAATAATACATAAATCCAAATAAAAATCTATTTAATTTTATTCCATAAATATATATATAAAAAAAACATGATATTTTCTGTCTACATATTTTGGAAATGAAAAATTTCCACTTTCAAAAAAATAATTTAAATTTCTTCGCTTAAAACAAAAATAAATTTGCTAAAACGAAGTTAAATTAGTTAATAATGCTTATTCCATATCATAAAAGATATAAAACTACAGTTCACACATGTAGTCCTGCTGCAGCAGATTTATTTATAAGTTTTTACCAATTTATTCCATGTAATAAAAGGTATAAAACTACAATTCACATATGTAGTACTGCTGCAGCAGATTTATTTGTAGTAAGTTTTAAGCAATTTGCACAAAGTTTACATAATAATAATAATAATAATAATAATAATAATAATAATAATAATAATAATAATAATAATAATAATAATAATAATAATCATCTACTTTTCAGCTTCAAACATCATGTGCAATCATAAAATAATTAAAGAATGTAAATCATTGAAAACTTTAGAGTAAAACTTACTAATTCTTCTTTGCGTTTTCTTTTAATAAAACTTTCCTCTCTATGGATTTTCGGATAATGTAGAAGCATCATCCGACCTAGTGCTTTATAACCAAGACCTTGACGTACTCTATTTTTTCCAATTAGCATCTTATTTTTGCTGAAAATAAAGAAAATAAATCGACATCAATAGACACAAACTACTTACATTAATGAATTTTTATATGTCGGTGATTGTGAATCAATGAAACTTGTTTATAAATTGCATCTACAAGTTTTATTTTATCAAAAGATAAATAAAAAAAATTATATTTACTCTAAAAATTCAATAAGAGTTTCAATTATGATATTCCTCATACAGTTCTTTAGTTTTAAAGACAAATCTTCTCCAAGCAAATACGGTAGAACGAAATCATTAAAACTTGGGAGTGTTGTAACCTGGTTTGAGCCAACAGATGATGAATCTTCAGTTATAATCTAAGTACATATAAAATAATCTTATAAAATAATCTTTATTTAATTTTTGAAGAGAGAGAGAGAGAGAGAGAGAGAGAGAGAGAGAGAGGAGAGAGAGAAGAGAGAGAGAGAGAGAGAGAGAAGAGAGAGGAGAGAGAGGGGAGAGAAGAGAGAGAGAGAGAGAGAGAGAGAGAGAGAGGAGAAGAGAGAGAGGAGAGGGAGAGAGAGAGAGAGAGAGAGAGAGAGAGAGAGAGAAGAGAGAGAAGAGAGAAGAGAGAGAATGAGAGAGAGAAGAGAGAGAGAGAGAGAGAGAAGAGAAGAGGAGAGAGAGAGAGAGAGAGCAGAGAGAGGAGAGGATGTAGGAGGAGAGAGAGAGAGAGAGATTAAGTATCATATTTCATTTTTGTACCAACTAAAATTTATCAAAAATATTTATAAATACATAAACTTCACATTTGTAGATAACACTTTACTTACATAAAAATAATGAAGTATACCATTTTATAACACTCCTTTTCACTATTTCTTCTTTACAAATCGGGAACAAACCTTGAAGAAGGTATAATTGCTAACAGTTTTTTTTCTATGTTGTATTTTAAGACAGGCTCGCTTAAATCAATGTCTTCCACTTTTATAACCAATATATCATCATGGATATTTACAATATAGCCCATGTATTTAGAGTAAAAATTATTGTTCGTTTTTCTATAAAGTAAGTAATTATTGTTATTTACTATAAAATTTTTACAACAGATCCAAAGGTTGGGCACTGTGTATTATGTGGAAGAATCACTAAATCACCACATTTTAATTCAATAATGCCCTTTTTCAAAGAGATGGGGATACAAAGTAAAGTAAGTAAGTGTGAAGTGTGTATATATATATATATATATATATATATATATATATATATATATATATATATATATATATATATATATATATAATATAATATTATATATATATATATATATTATATATATATTATATATATATTCGAACTACGCTCTGCTACCACTGTTTAAATTAAAGGCCTATCAAAACTGTTACACAAGTAATCACACCCACCTCTATTAACCATATGACGGATTCCTTTTATCTCGGTAAATAGTTTATACAAATAAAACGAACTTTTCTTATTTAGCTACCACTGTAGCTATTGGGTTATACAAGGGATACAATATTACGTTAAACGAATAGTTTGGAATATACGTCAACTATGTCCACCCAGGCTACCCTCCCCGGGCCCGAGCAGTGAAACCCTGTGTAAACTTGTGGTTTCTATTCCTCCCTACTCGGTGTTCCACCTAAAGAGGAAACCTTACAAATCCCTATTCTGTTTTGTTTTAAATAACTCTTGGGCCAAATACCCAACCATCTATACCTGGAAAGACAGAAACAAGAGTTAAATATATAAAAGAAATAAACAATAAAAAGTGCTTATAACATAGCTTGTACATCAGCGTGCATGCTCATGCAATAGATCTTCACATAGGTAGACAAAAGCCGTGCAGGACAAACAAAGAACACATAAGCCCAAGCCAAAACAGCATGCTGAAAAAAACAAAAACATAAAAACTCTCATACTTATATCTTTCTCTCCCGCACCTTTTTTCCTTCAACATATTCTTTTATACCCCTCACATCTACCCTTCCTTTGGTAAACACATCAGCTAACTGCTCTTTCGTACTTACCCACACTACTTTCTTTACATCACCATCTTCTACATATTCCTTCATACTCATGATATTCACTCTCAAAGGTTTGCTCTCAACTGGTGTTGCCGAGTAAACCGCACTCTGCAGAGTTTTACTATCAGTATACATCACCACTTTCAACCCTAAACCACCAAATATTTCTTTCCAAACGTTCACAACGTGTATACCCTCTTGTGCACCTTCAACCAAAGCCATAGCCTCAGCCTCAATAGTAGACCTCGCCACCCTACGCATACATTTAGACTTCCACACAATAGGACACCTATTCCCACAACCATCCTTTATCGACACAATATAACCCCCTTGTGGATGCACTCTTCCTTCCGTTCCATAAGACGCATCTGTATACACCTCTATTTCAACATCTCTTCCTAATTTCGCCAACCATATCCCCATTTTTTCATTTTTCATTCTTCTCGCCATACCAATCAGCTTCCTCATTTCCTCTACTTTACCCCCTTTAAAATACCTGCTTCTGTCACTCACCGCAAAACAAAGATCAGGTCTAGTCTGACCACATAACCAATTCATTTGCCCCACCAAAGACCTATACGCCGTTAATTCGTTTTCTTCCATGTCCCTATTACCATAATATTCACGATTATCCGGTATTTTTATTCCTTCCATATACTTCTCCTGCTCCAACCACACACCATTCTTTTCATCATGTATCTTTACCCCTATGTACTTGAAACTATGTTTTTCTTCAGAACCTATTTCCAGTTTTTCTTTCATTCTTTTGATCACCGTATTTAAAAATCTTTCAGATCCACCAAAACAAAAATCATCAACATGTGTACACATGATCCCTATTAACTTACCCTTTCTCTTCCACCAAAACAACACATATTCTAACTTGCTTCGAACACCCCCTAACTCTATAATCACTGCGACAACCTTGTCATACCACGCCCTAGCAGCATCCTTCAACCCATACACCGTTTTCTTCAATTCCCAAACATGACCTTTCTCCTTCGCTTCTTTTGGAGGCATTACACATATTTTCCTTTTTATCCTATCACCCTGTAAATACGCCGTTTTTATATCAATCGATTGACAAATCCACCCTTCACGCTTTATTATACTAAGACATAGTCTTAACACTTCACCAGAACACGTAGGTGCCTCCGTTACAAGTTCTCTGCCCATTTCCTCAAAACCCCTAGCTACCAGTCTTGCTTTACATATTTCCTGTCCTCCTACTACTTTATCTGTTATTACCCATCTCATAGAGATTTTCTTTTGTCCAACATCTTTTACCCTCCTATACACATCCTTCACCCCCCAATTATCAATTTCCTTCAGTTTTGCTTGTAATACTCTCTCGTCATCACAATCCCCTATCCAAACCTCTTCCTGCTCCTCTATACACTCTACATCCTTATAATCATTAAAATCTATCCACTTACACTCACCACTGATCACATTTTGTATGTTAAAACTATTACTCCATTTTTTACTGGTCGCTTTACCAGCCCTACTTAAAACTTTCACATCTAGTTTTTCCTCCGTATCTTTATTTGTGCATGTGTACCTCTTGCCCACCTTAATCCTCTCCACCCTTCTCTCTTCAGCATCTTCTTGATCTTCCTCTTCAGTTTCTGTTTCAGTTTCACTTTCTTCAGCAACATGTTCCACAGGTGTTCGGATCACTTCATATTCCTCAAATTCATCCTCAAAAACACCACTCCTAACGGGTTGTTTCACAGCGTCCACTTCCTTTTTCTCTTCCTCAACCTCTACTTCTTTAGGTATACCTGCTATTCTAGTGATATGAACCCTAGATACGTCCCTTAACGTACCACCGTGTTTCACAATAACAGTCTTACCGTCTCTGCCAATTACTTTTGCTGGCCCCCTCCACTGTTTATCTACGTCCCTTTTATAATAAACACTATCCCCAATTTCAGCCACTTCCAGATGGTGATCACGTATTTGGCCCTTCATTGCTCTCTTTACCCGTTCATCTGATTCTTGCTGAATGTGTGTTTTTCTAGCCAAATGTAGTGCCTTAAGATTATGCAACAACCATTCACTTTCCACACCTAACACGCCTACACTTTCCTCACTTTCATCTGTGCAATTAGGGAACCGGCAATTTTTTCCATATACCAACTGATTTGGTGAATAACCACCTTTATTTAACAGACTATTTTTAGCCGAAACCGCCCAATAGAGACTCAGCTTTTGTTCCGCTCCTTCATCGATCATCTTCCTCATGCCGTCCTTAAGTAAACCCACCATCTTCTCACACTGTCCATTGCTCCAGGGACTTTCTGCAGCCGTGGCCCACTGTACCATACTGAACCTTTCACATAGGATTTTCATCTCTTCATTTTGGAACTCTAGCCCATTGTCACTAAAAAACCTCTTAGGTGCTCCAAAAACACTGATCCACTTTTCCAATATCACTCTCACGATCTCTTTTGGTTCTTTACTCCTTACCCAACTAGCCTGACAAAAACTGGTTCCAAGATCCACCATCACAATAAATCTCTGACCTTCTAATTCACCGAGGTCCATCGCCACTGTCTCATTAAAACCTCTTGCTAGAGGTAAACCCACAACTGGACGTCTCGGAGTCTTTTGGTATTTAATGCAGACATTGCATTTCTCACTCACCTGATTTATACACTCCTGTATACTTTTACCCTCATCTCTACCCCACTCTTCTCCATAAGCATCCCTCATCAATTTCCATAATCTGTCTCTGCTTGGGTGACCAAATTGTATATGAAGTTTAGTGACAATCTTTTCTTTCCGATCTTCTTTGAGCAACTCCTCTTTTACATTACCTATCCACCAAACCTCCCTCTTCACACCACCCCGTAAAGGTAACTTTAAATGACCCTTATCATTTATCCAACACTGAACCTCTATCCCCTCCAATTCACTAAGAACCACACTATTATGCATCACCTTAATTGTTACACCAAGATTTTTTAACGACTCATAACCTAATAACCAGGGTATATCCCCTTTGACTAACTCAGTTCTCAACAAAAACCTCCTACCTTTTATACAACATGGAATTAATAATTTTTTCACACTTTTATAGGTAGTTTCCCCAAAAACATAACTCACACTCGTATGTTCCATAGTTTCTTCCATCTTTTTTCTCTCTTCCTTACTGAAACTACCCATTAAACGGCCTAGTCACTTTTCACCAATAACATTCTTTGAACACCCTGTATCTACGATTGCACATATCGACTCATATTCCTCATCAATACTCTCACTCTCTATTGCTCTATTACAAAATATCTTCTCATCTTTCTTACCTTCTTCACTTGTACTTGTTCTACACTTACTTTCATCCTTTCGCATCATCTCTCTTTCTCCTCGTGCACCACTGAAAACAGACCTTCTCTGAAACTGAATATTCTTCGGACATGCTGCAGCAAAATGGTATATGGAACTACATATTACACACTTCATTATCTGTCCATACTTATTTTTTCTATTAGTTCTTTTATCACCACCAGAAAATTGATTCTTTTTCTCTTCCATCTCATCCTTTCTCTTGTCATACCTATCATGACTCACCCAACCACTTATCCCACCTGCTTCATTCTCCTTTTTTCCTATCCCTTCACATACCACCAATAAAGCCTCCTTGAAAGTCTTAAATACCCACGCACCTTTACCACAATATGCTAACACCATCTGTCTTTGAACCCTGTCCACATTTGCTCCCTCTAACAAATGCACACATTTCAAGTCCTCACCCAAATCAACTTTTCCAACCATCTTACATCTACTCTCAATAACCTCATATCTATTCACATACTCTCTTATGCTCTCATTGTCCTGTCTTTTCACATAAAAGAACTCCAATATTCTGTCATACCTATCCCTTTGTTCCTCTTTACCATACTTTTCATCCAGCACTAACAAAATCTTTTTCACACCTTCATCCTTCTCCAAATCTTGTACTTTCAAATCACATACAGACTCAAAAACTCTTTCTCCCAAACTCAATATTATTTCACCTGCAGGACAGTCACAGTTCTTACCTTCCACTAAGTACCACCACTCCACTCTCTTCTTCCACAACTCATATTCATTGGGATTAACCCCTTCTCCATTAAACACCGGACACAGCCTTCTGTTCACCCTTTCAACCTTATCACTCTTTTTTCCGTCCATTGTTAACACACGTCCCCTCAGAGCGTAGCTTCGAACTACGCTCTGCTACCACTGATTAAATTAAAGGCCTATCAAACTGTTACACAAGTAATCACACCCACCTCTATTAACCATATGACGGATTCCTTTTATCTCGGTAAATAGTTTATACAAATAAAACGAACTTTTCTTATTTAGCTACCACTGTAGCTATTGGGTTATACAAGGGATACAATATTACGTTAAACGAATAGTTTGGAATATACGTCAACTATGTCCACCCAGGCTACCCTCCCCGGGCCCGAGCAGTGAAACCCTGTGTAAACCTGTGGTTTCTATTCCTCCCTACTCGGTGTTCCACCTAAAGAGGAAACCTTACAAATCCCTATTCTGTTTTGTTTTAAATAACTCTTGGGCCAAATACCCAACCATCTATACCTGGAAAGACAGAAACAAGAGTTAAATATATAAAAGAAATAAACAATAAAAAGTGCTTATAACATAGCTTGTACATCATCAGCGTGCATGCTCATGCAATAGATCTTCACATAGGTAGACAAAAGCCGTGCAGGACAAACAAAGAACACATAAGCCCAAGCCAAAACAGCATGCTGAAAAAAAACAAAAACATAAAAACTCTCAGTACGTATGACGATAGTGAAGCGTGTGTAAGAATAAATGGAGTCAAAAGTGATTGGTTTACTATTAATAGCGGAGTGAGGCAGGGATGTGTTATGTCTCCTTGGTTATTTAATTTGTATATGGATGGGGTTATGAAAGAATTAGAGGTGGGGGTAGCAAGGGAAGGGGTTAGACTGATGGAGAATGGTAGAGTGGAGGGTGCCCTGCTTATTGTATGCGGATGATTTGGTTTTATGTGGTGAATCTGAAAAGAGTTTGAGAGGATTGGTAGAGGGGTTTGGCAGGGTGCGTAAAAGGAGGGGTTTGAAAGTAAATGTCGATAAGAGTAAGTTTATGGTAATGAGTGAGGAGGTCCGAGGTGGGAAGTTTTGTTAGATGGTGAGCAGCTGAAACAAGTGTCTGAGTTTAAATATTTAGGATATATGTTGGATGAAAAGGGAACGGATGAAGCAGATTGTAGTAGGAAAGTTGTGATAGTAGGAAGGTGGCTGGTGCAATTAAACCATTGGTGGATGTGAAGGGACTAAGTCTTGAGTGCGCCAGGGTTTTGCATGAGGGTATGCTGGTACCCGTATTAATGTATAGTAGTAAAAGTAAGGTCTAGAATAAGATTTATAGATCTACGGTACAAAGTATTCAGATGGACAGACAATCTTAGGGCGCGTTAGGTGTGAAAAGAAATAATAAATTGAGGAATGAACGTATTAGTGTAGTGTGAAGAAGGGCGTAAATGAGAGAATAAATTAGAATACATTGAGATGGTTTGGTCATATGGAAAGGATGGATGATAGTCGGTTGGTTAAGCGGATGTATAGTAGTGAGTGTGCTGGGAATCGATCGGCTGGGAGACCGAAGAAAAAGTGGATTGAGTCAGTAAAGGAGTGCCGGAAAGAGAGGAATGCGAGTTGGCCGAGGCGAGAAGAAAGGTGCATGATAGGAGAGAATGGCGGGGTTTGGTGAGGGGGTATGGTTGTGAGCCTGGCCCAGGGGATGAACCCCACATTGACGGGATACCACAGTGAGGGTACGTCGTAGTCTCGTGAAACCCTTGCGAGAATTTTTCTGACTGCGACGAGTTCTCACTTTAAGGGTATGTTCTTTTACTACTTTTCTGTTTCCGGTGTATGCTAAGCACCTGACCCCAAATCTGGGGAAAGGAGGTTGATAATAATAATACATACCGTATATCTCCCTGTATCCACACAAACAACCAAATCATCTGCTTACAATAAGCAAGATACCCTCCACTCTCTACCATTTTTGATCCATCAGTCTATATCATCCCATGCCAAACCTACCTTAAATTTTTTCATCCCCCCATCCATACACAAATTAAATAGTCCTAGAGACATAACACATCCCTGCCTCTTTCCGCTATTAATATTAAACCACTCACTCTGCACTTAATCTATTCTTACATAGGTTCACTATACATACTTTTAATTCCATTCAGAAGCCTAACACGAACACTACATCATTAGCACCTGCCACAGAGCTTCCCTATTAATTCCATTTAGAAGCCTAACACCAACACCATATATCATTAACACATACCACATAGGCTTCTCTATTAATCATAATACTACTACTACTAATAATAATAACAATAATTTCTTTAAAAAAAATGAAAAGAGAGGGAGAGAGAGAAAAAAAATCACACCTGAACTTCTGCTTCTTTATTTAATTTAAAAATTTCTTTGCTTAATCTATGAATCTCGTCATCTCTTTCATGTAGTGTCATAAGTGACCTCTGGCAATGCTCAGCCAACTGCTGCTCCAAATTTGCAATTGTTACTTTACATTCTTGTTCCAAATTCTTTAAATTTTCTTCATTACTTTGCCTCAGTTTCTTCAACTCCTGTAATCATGAAGCCTACATTAAATATATGAATTATCTTTAATTTAAATTGATAACATTAATTTTACAATCATTTTAGGTAATATGATACAGATCTAAACTTAGTTCGTACCTCTTTAAGCGATGAAACTTGATGGCTGTGATGAGTTTCTGTCATTTGATTGGAAGTATTCATAGATCTAATTCTTTCTCTAAGATCTTCTACCTGTTCTTTAAGACCACACTGGCAGTTTCCTCTAATAATAATAATAATAATAATAATAATATAATAATAATAATTTGAATGGTGTTTTGGACGGGGTGAGTGGAGGTTTCAGAGTAATTGTGTTGGACAACTTGAATGGTTGGATAGGAGATCGAAAAAAGGACGGTATAACAGGTGCCTTTGGGGTTGCGAGAGAAAATGAGAATAGTAAGAAGATTGATTTCTTTGAGAAAAGGGATGTGTGTGTAAGTAATATTCTTCAAATACTAGGTCATCCATACGTATACAAAAGTTGGAGCCGAAGTGAAGAGTATGCTTAATTTTGTGTTGGTGAAGGAGATATTGAAGTGTGTGATGGATGTTAAATCAGCGAAGAGGATGGGAATATAAGATCATTTTGTTGTTTTATGTAAGATTAATTAAGCTGGTTGGAGCATGGATGAAGAAAAGAAAAATGGAAGTGGAGAGAATTAGGAGTGAGAAATTATATAAACAGGGTTGTAAGGAAAAGTACGAGTCAGTTGAATATGAACAAGATAAAACTGAGCGGATCTGAACTCAAATGAAGAAAGCATGTGGGCTGTGCTAAAGAATGTGGGTGTGCTAAGGTAGGAGAGGAAAATGCTAAGTGAATGGTGGAATGATGAGATGATGCAAGCGTTTAAAAGTAAGAGAGATGCGTGGTTGAACGTACTAAAAGCCAATGATGGAGCTTCGAACGAAAGGTACATGAAAATATATACGTAGGAAAAGAAGAAGGCTAAAAGTTATATACGTGCGAGCAGAAAGGAGGTGAATGAACAGTTTGGCAGGAGTATGAATGAGGATCTCCAAGGAAACAGGAAGCTGTTCTGGAAGAAAATGGGTAAGGTCAAGAAAGCGTGTGAGGTTTTTTTTCAAAGAATAATGAATAAGGAGAGCACTTTTGTGACTTACGAGATAGACGTGAGGAAAGTGTGGAAGGAACATTTCGGGAGTCTGCATAACATTGGTAGCGATGAAAAGTGATAGTGAATATGTGTGGATTTGATGGTATATAAGGAAGTAAGTGTTTTGTGGATGAGCTAATAGTAAGGAGGAGGTAATAAGTAGAGCGTGAAAGTTGAATGGTATATCAGCTGGCATTGATGGAATTACGGGTGAAATGATTCAGAATGAATATGAAATTATGATTGACTGGATATGGAAGTTGTGTAATAGGGCGTTTGTGGAGGGTGTAGTTCAAAAGGGCTGGAGGAGAGCAGTGATAGTATACCCTTGTATAAGGGTAATGGAGATAAAGGGAACTGCAGAAACTAAAGGGGAATTAGTTTATTGAGCGTGGTAGGGAAGAAATATGTTTCAACTTTGGTTAAAAGAGTGAGGCGTGTTAATGAGAGTTAATTGTTGAAGAACAAGGTGCATTTATGAGTGGTAGAAGATGTGTATATCAAATATTAATCAAATAAGAGAGAAAAGGAGAGAAGAAGAGGAAATTGTATTTAGTTTTTATGAACTTGCAACAGGCATATGGCAGAATTAATAGGAAAGCTCTGTGACAGGTATGGTATTAACAATATATGGTGTTGTGGGCAGACTGTGTTGAATAGAATTAAAAGTATGCATGTTGACAGTGTAATGTATGTAAGGATCAATGGAGTGGAAAGTGACTGGTCCAATATTAATAATGGAGTGAGGCAGGGATGCGTTATGTCTCCATGACTATTTAATATTTATATGGATGGGGTGATGAAAGAGTTTAAGGCAGGGATCGCGAGGAAGTATGTTAGAATGAGCGAAAATAGTAAAGAATGGAGGGTACCCAGCTTATTGTACGCCGATGATATGGTTTTGTGTGGTGAATCTGAAGTGAGTCTTAAGAAGTTGGGTAAAGAGGTTTGGTTTGGCTAGGCATGTAAGAAAAAGTGCATTAAAGTAAGAAAAAGTGCATTAAAGTAAGATAAAGGTGGTAGCTGAATAGAGTTCGAAATTCGAAATGTGAAATTATGTTGCATGGTTCACAATTGGAACAAGTTTATGTATTTAAGAATTTAAGTTATATGTTAGATCAAAAAAGAATGGATGATGCTGAATGTGGAAAGCTAGTGGAAAGCTAGAAGTCTTGGAGCAATTAAGTCATTGGTGATTGCAAGGGTATTAAATCTGGTGTGCTAAAATTTTGCATGAGGGTATGTTGCTACCAGTGTTAATGTACAGTAGTGAGTGAAAGTATGGTGTGGAATAAGAGGTATAGATCAAAGATGCAGTCTGTCCATATGAATAATCTTAATGGTGTGAGGAAAATTGATAAAATGAGGAATGAACCTATTATGGAGCTGTGTGGTATGATGAAAGTCGTGAGTGAGAGAATAAATGTGTATTAAAGTGGTTTTATCATATGAAAGATGAATGATAGTCTGTTGGTTAAGAGGGTGTGTACAGTTGAGTGTGTTGAGAATCAACCCGTTCGGACACCAAAGAAAAGGTGGATTGAATTAGGTACAGAATATCTGAAGGAAAGGAATGTGAACTTAGCGCAAGAGAGAACAATGGTGCATAATATGAGTGAACGGCATTTTTTGTAAGCGGAAACGAGTGTGGGATTTATGAACCCAGACATATATGAAACTTGTTGAGGACTTGAGTGAGTACCCCATGAGGGATTAGAATACCTGATGCATACCTACGTGAGAACAATTTGAAGAGGATGCAGTGTCATTATAGCTCAACCAGTGGTTGATAGTATATTACACGATTTATTGGTGTGATAATAGCTTTCAGGAAGTGTATTATTTGGTCATATTTGAGGATGTCATCAACACATAAGGGTGGAGGGGAGATATTAGTGTAGCTTATTCTTCATTCTTCGACTAGTGCAGTACATATATGAGGGTCTCCATTACTATACTATTCATATTATTATTCCTATATGTAGGTTTGCATACACCCTATCCCTATCCCTATATTTTATATATCCCTATTCCTGGGGAGCCTAGGGGTGACAAACAGACAGACAGATAGATAGATAAATAGATAGAATTAGATAGATTGATTGACTCATTAATAGTACATAGTAAATATAGATATATAAATATAGATATGATTATAGATAGATATATGTATTTAGTATGTATTTAGATTGAAGAGATAGAGATAGAGATATATGAGATAGAGATAGAGAATAGAGATAGAGATAGAGATAGAGATAGAAATATAGATTATAGATATATAGATAGATTAGATGATAGATAGTATATAGATAGATAGATAGATAGAGTAGATAGATATGATATAGACTATAGTAAATAGATATGATTATAGATGATAGTATATATAATAATAATAATAATAATTATAAATAAATAAATATAATATAATAATAATATATAATATATTCAGAGAACATCCCTAAGGTCAGCTGAATACTATATTTATCTCTAAGTGCGTGGGGGAGACTGCGCAATAGCTCACACGCACTATCGCGTATGTCACTCCTGCGTCGTACCAAGGTGAGCGAGCTGGAGACTCGTAGTGTCGCAGTCTGAGTGTATGCTTGGCCTATCTTTAGCCACCTATCTCACATCAGCGACGCTAATGCTCGCGCACTTGCGCATCAGCCTCCGGCCTTATGAGCGGCTCCTCGCGATGACTCTGCCCGTAACAGAGTGTCTCCGCGTTCTCTCGGTAAGTATTCTGTTCGGTCGCTAAATTAGTATTATGTTAGTCGCGCGCGATATGTAAACACTTGTGAGAGTGACTGTGATATAAGAGGATATAAAATGTTGGACGATGCTTATTATAAGTAGAGAAGAAGACGTAGACGATGTGTATTGTATATTTTAGTCGCAAATGAGAGAGCATAAGCACACACTGTTAATAGCGATTATAGCCTCGAGCCACTGTCTACTACTCCTGACCTACAAGTAGTGACTAAGGTAAACGTGAGAAAAAGTAAGCCTATTGTGGTGTAAAATGTGTGTGTTCTGGTGTGGAAAAGGAATGAGAGGGGGAGGGAGTTGAATTGTTGATGAGTTGAACCAGGTGTGGATATGAGGATGCTAGTCGGTAACGACGTTCGCGTGATAGTGTAGGTGTAGATACACATTATGATTCAGTATGCGCCTAATGGTAGTATTGCCCAATATATTAAGTTATTGAGAGAACAGTAGCGTCACGGTAGTAGCTGAGTGTTGTAGAACTGTATTGAGTCAGCATCATACTGAGGGAAACGTTGGAGAGAGTATCCGTATTTTTTGGCTAAATCTGAATGTGTTTTGTTTAGGGGTAAGTGGTAGAGCTTTCACTAGATAGTGATCAGTTTTGGGGGACTCTGAATTGGTTGGTTAGGTGATCAACAAAAGGGTATGGTATTATATACTAAGTAGTGGTTTTTGTGAGGTGTCAGGAATGATAAAATGAGAATGGTAATAGGATAGGGTGATTGATTACTGTGAGGAGAGAGGTAATATATGACGCTAGTAATATAGTAATACTTTACTTTAATACACATATCCGTAGTATCCATACAGGTTTACTATGAGTTGGTGTATATATATAGGTAATAATAGATTTGGTATTATCGAAGTGAAAAGTATGATTAGTATATTGTATGCTGGATTAAAGGAGATATTGAAGTAATGTAGGTTATATAAAGAGATTTCGTACTCACACACACTGCTAGTGTGTAAGAGGATTGATTATGACGAGAGAGTAATGTGGAGCACGCGGACTATATGCATCTATACTTTGTTACTAGGGTATGATAAATAATAAAGTGCTAGTGTGTGTCTGCTGTGATCAGTAGAGAGGAAGGATGATAGCGCGCATAGGAATGAGGCGTATAGAAAAAATTTAATGAGCAGTGAGTGACACGTGCTTCATATTGACATAGTCCACGAAGCGGTAATATTAAAGAATTGTTGAGTCGGAGAGTTGTGACCGCTAAGCTAATCGTCGTGCGCATATGAACCATACAAATTTGATAGTGTCGCCATATGATGACGAGCAAGTTGAACACTCGTAGAGACGAGACATACTGTCGGCGCAGCATGACATGAATCATAATTTGTTAGCATATAGTAGGCAAAAAGAACCCGAGGTTATGTAGCTAAAAGTATAGAGAAGTAAGATAGTTTATCATATAGAGTGAGTGATGGAATGAAGAGTTGATGAAAGCAATAATAATAATATAGTAAAAAAAAATAAAGAAGGCGTTTCTGTCCAAAGATACTAAAAAAATATGAAAGTAAGAAAAGGAATTGTTAAATTTATATAAAAATAGTGAGAGGAAATAAGAAATACTAAAGGTGCATACGTAGGAGAAAAGAAGAGGTAAATATGAACAGTTTGGAAGAGGATGTAATGGGGACTATACATAAGTGAGATAATAGGAAGTATACTTCTATATAATCTTCTGGAAGTGTAGAGTTTCGTGCGCTGTGAGACACTATTAGAAATTGTACTTGTATATAATATATAGTGGAGGTAACTTTATTTGATTTTATAGATATAAAGATTATTGTGTGCATGCGTCTTTTTCGTTTATGTTAGAAAACTATGATATATGAAAATGAGTAATATTATGTGAGTTATTATTGGGAGTGTGGATTATATATAAGAATATTATTATCTATTATTATTACTCTATTTTTACGATTACATATTTATATCATTACATAATTATTAAATTATTATTATGATTACACTAAAGTGAGTATTAAATATATTTATGAAAAGATAGTATTGATTAAGTTAGTAATTGTTTGTTATGAGTGTGTTAAGTTGAGTTATTGGATTTGCATATGTGAAAGTGTATATAATGTTGAGTATTAATTTGATGTGGATGAGATTGAGGTTTAATTTTTAAGATCAACTTAGAAGGAATTATTAAAATTTATTAATAGTACTTTTTAGTGGTGTTAATTATCGCTTGTATTTGTTTAATGCTCGAGTAAATGAAGTACTACTATAGTCGATCATTAATTATTTATATATTTCTGAAGTTATTAAACATTATATTTATTATTGTAATTCGAAGGAAATGGATTAATAAGTCAGTATATGTATTACTTTATAATAATATATGTAAAAATACGAAGTATGATTATGCGAGATTGTTGAAATGTATGTGCCGTATATTTCTCGATCAATTTGTTTATGTATTATTGATTGTATTATTATTATTAACATAATAAATTGATAGTATTATTATGTGATTGATTATTAAAGTAAGTTATTATTATATTATTATTATCTAATTATTATTATTATGATTATTATTAAATATTATTATTATTATATCAAATCACCAATTAGGTCAGTTTGCGATAAGAAAGAGAGAGAATCCAAGAATAATGCTCATTATTGATCTATAACTCACTCAATGAGGGCATTCCTAATAAACGATCCTATTCTAATATATAGGTCATATGAATATGGGTGGAATAAGTGTGAGTGAGAGCAGAATTATATATATAGGTGAGGGATATGTGTGTACTCGATCAGAGTTTACTGCACCTGAGCAGTTTGAGAACTCATAAAGTAAAGTGCTGATTTTTAGTTATGTGAGGGTGTTGGTATGATGGAATACTAACGACACGATTATAATTAATTATGCACTTTTATTATTAGGAATTTTGGTATCAAATTAATGATTGATTGAGATCTGATGATTATCAGTTGACTGATTATAGTATACTCTAATCTAGTTTATTAGGTAGATTATTTTGAACAATAGTGAGCTGTATAGTGATGTAATGAGTATGATTATGTGATATTGATTGGAGTATAATAATTATCTATTATTACATTATGTAATTATTATTTATCAATATATATATTTAATATTAAGCTATTATTATTATTATTAATAAATTGTTATAAAATTCTCTGATATAAATTATATTAGTATTATTATTTATAGTGATTTATTTAATGGATATTTAGTCTAACACTCTCACATGATGCTGTAATGATAATTAGTTATTGATAATTATTATTATTATATATATTTATATCCTTATCCTTTTTATGGTGCATATGTGCAGTGTTAGTTTTGAGTGGTTATTATATTATTATTTTATTATGTATTATTAGGTGGTATATTAAATTATTATTATTATTATTATTATAGTGATTCCATTCTGAAATGGATTGAATTCATCATAGTATATGTATGTATTATTAGATGAGTATGAGTTTGATGTATGTATTATTAAGTTCATGTGATTGTGATTTAATTAATTAGTGTTATTATTAATGTTTAAATGATGTCAAAGGTGATTGATTTATGATTATTTTAAATTTATTATTACTTAATTATATGACCTATAGGTAATGCCTTAAAATTACTTTAATTACATGGGTTATGTTATTTTTATTGTATTATTCTACTTTGTGTTATTATTATTCATTATTATTATAATTATTAAATATATATTTAGTATATAATTTTTTCTCATCTCTTTATTCCTTTGAATTAATATTAATATGTAAAGATGGACATAACTATTGGTAGGGTTTACTGGAAGAGATATGTAGAAATAAGGAAAGTGGGAGTGGTCAGGACATTGAGTTTTAGTTAATATGAATTTGTTAGTATGAAATGGAGATGAGAGTTTGAGTGTAGTTAGTGACCCTTATTAATGCATAATTAAATATGATAAATAATGATAATAAAATTATTATTTTATTATTATTATTATTATTATTATTAAATTATTATTATTTGATCATTGACGATTTTATTGAGTATCTTTAGTGTGAGGCCAATCTGAAGAGAGTTTAAGAGTAAATTATGGTAGATTTTTATTATTATTATTTAGGTTAATTATTTATTACATGGAGTAGTGTGAGTTGAATTGATATATTAACATTATTATAGTGAGCTGGTGTGTATTTTATGATATATAGAGATATATTAACTCTTGTTAGATAAGAGTATATTGGATTGTATTGAGTGAGTTGTAATTATTGCGTTCCACTTATATTAATATTATCAAAGTGATTATAAGTTTATGTTATATTATGAAATTATATTAATTATGGATGTAGTTTGTTATTCATATTATTTCTAGAGTGTGAGTGAGTGTATATATTATTATATTATTATTATTTATTTTATTAGTATTACTGATGTTATTTATTAATTATTATATTTAAATATTTATCTATTTATTTTTTAACCGAGTTAATAATTATTATTATTATTTTAGATATGTGAATGGAATATCTGAATGATTGATTCATTATTATTATTATTATTATTATTATTAGTTAGTGTTAATATTATTAAGGTATTATTATTAATTTATGAAAATGGAGCTGTGATATGAATAATGTTGTTAGATGATCATATTATTAATATATATTAATATTATTTAACTACTTGGTTAATGTGGTGTTTGGAGTGTGCGCTCTTATTAATATTAGTGAACTGTAAGGAACTTAAGTCTGGAGTGCGCTAGGTTCTTGCATGAGGTCTCAGATAGTTGTGTGTTAATGTTTCAATTATTTAATATTATTACTGTATTTAGTATTTTGATTACCTATTGTTTTTATTTTGAGGTGGAAGGTCAGTGAGTATAGTGATTGATATAAGATAATATGAGCGTAGATGGTTACTTGGAGTGATAAAAATTATGATAATTTTTTTATTTTTAATCAGAGTGCTCCCTTAAATTATGATTATTCTAAAGTTATTCAATTAGTTATGTAGAATATATGTGATTTTTCAATTATCTCTATTAGTAGTGAGTGATCGTTATTGACTATTGTGTGAAGATATGAATATATTAATAGATAATATTAGATTCATAATATATAGATGTGAAATGAAACGTTCAGCAATCCGAGTTAGATTATTAGTGTATTGTAGTTGTGAAAGACTAAAACTTTGAATATGTGAAATTTGATTCATTAGTTATGAAAATTACGCGAATAATCCTCTGCTGATAAACGGTGAAAAATTGAGTATTGTATTATTTGATCATATACATATTATTGAATATATAGTAGATGATATGATATATTGAGTTGTATACGGATTTATGGTTTTAAGATCGAGATGTGTGAGATTAACTGTTTGTAGAGTGTGTTGAGAACCGACCGGTTTTTCTGGGAGACTCTTAAACTATATGACTCAAGACTCATTCTGTTACTGCTGAACAAATTTCGGTACATTAATATTGGAATTTGTCACCAGCATATAGAGATAATGTGATGTTCGAGTGAGTAGAGTGCGATAGTAAGTATAGAGTACATTATGATAATTATGTGATTATGAATGGCTGATGAGAGGATTATGTGAGGGTGTGTATTGGTTGTGAGTGCTATAAGCTTGGGAATCAGGTTGCCGCGAAGTTATGGAGACGGTGATATTTAGCTCCTATGTGAGTGAGTTAGCCTTAATTATTATTATTAGTGTGAGCTTATGCTACTAATTTGGGATCCTTCGAATCGAGGCCGCGAGGAGCCACGATACGCCGCCGTTAGGCTCTAACCACATTAGATTTATATCGATCGTATATTTAGTTCTATATTGAACTTAACTTAGTAGAGTTCCTTAAAACTGATGGAAAAGTGCAAATTAAAATACTATGTTATTCTCATATATTAAAGAATATAATAAATATTATTATATTATATAGAAATCTAGTAGATTCTAGATTATATTGTAATTTATGAAATTAATTTATTAATAATATTCAAGATATTCATTATATGAATATTTTATTGAAATATAATATTTTGTATCTCCTATAACTTAAAAGAAATATATTGCTTCTAGTTATTGTTATTTCGTATTATTAATTATAATTAATTAGTTATTAATTCTGTTTTTACATATTTAAATAATTGTTCTCCTAGTATTATTATTATTAATATTATTTATCTTATTATTCTTCTTCTTTATATATATTACTTCTCGTTCTTCTTATCGATCTCTGTAATTATACAAATTGCATCTTCAATCATTTTCTCTCTTCAATCTTCACTTCTTCTTCTTCATCATCTTTCTTACAATATCTTCCTTCTTTACTCATTTCTTCTTTCTTATATTTATAACTTATACATTACTTCTATACATTTACTTTTATATATCTCTCTTCTTATTATATCATTATATACTTTATATATATACTATTATACATATATTAATATTATGTTTCACTATTATCGATTATTACTATATAGATACTATTATATATAATTATATATTACACTATTTAAATTATTATATATATATATATATATATATATATTTATTATATACTATAATATATATATATATTATATATATATATATATTACTTATATAATATATAATTTATAATATATATATATATATATAATATTATAATATATAAATTATATGAAACTATTTTTTATTTTTTAATATGTTATATTGCTAGTTTTGAAGTCTATTCATGAATCTAATGTGTTTCAGAGAATAAGCTTAATTTTGCTTTAGATTTTTAATCAAAGAATAAGCTTACTTTTAACTTAACTTTTAAACTTAACTATTATAACCGGTCGTGAAGGCGTATCACCCGTAAATACTTTCACATTTACGTCTAAAGGAGAAACTATTTTTTATTATTATTCTGACGCAGATGTTTATATTATTATTTTTATTAGTAAATAGGAATTGTATATCTATTATTAATCTCATTTATTATTTTTAAATTCTCATTTATTAATTTATCATAATGAAATTGTAAATATATTTGATGTTATAAATACTATTCTTTTCATTAATATATTATCATTTATTTTCTATTATTTATCATTATTTATCTTTATTATTTTCTTTAATTTAATTATACTTTATCTACTATTTATCAATTTATTATAATAGAATTAAATTTACTTTACAATTATTATTCTAGAACCTTATTTTATTGGTTTCTTATTCCTACGTCATTTCAATTATTACTTATTTTATTATTATTCATTACTCTTTACTCCCCTTTCTATACACTTGTATCTTATTATTTTTTTCTCCTTCTTTCTTCTGTTTTATTTTATTTCTTTTATTTACAAACTAAATCCTCAAGAAGGGTCTTTGTTCGTTTAGTTCCTGCTTGTTTATCTTGTCAGTCCCAAGAATAAAGTTTTTGTTGTAGAAGATCTTGGTGTAATAATATCTCCTTCTTCTTCTTCTTTTTCTTTTCTTCTTTCTTCGTTTCTCTTTTCTTCTTTTCTTTTTCTTTCTCTTACTGTATGAGATCAGTATCTTTCTTCTTATCTTTCTTCTTTCCTTGCTCTTGCGTATGAGTTAACTTCCTACTCTTTTAATAGATAACTTCTATATAATTATTAAACATTCTCTTAACTTCTTAACTATTTCTTAATCATCTTATTAATTATTACTTTATTTAAATGATCATATCTTATATGTGTAACATTATTAATTATGAGTGTAGTAAATTATCTTACATAATCTTTATATTATGGAGTTTTCATAGCATTCTGTATGTAGGTTAACACACAATTTAAAATTAAACCATTTATGCTCTTAAATTTCAATTTTATATTGTTCTTATTATTATTTTTTTTATTTTTATTTATAAACATTAATCTATTTGCAAAAAAATAATATAAAATTATTATAATAATTTTTAAGTGAACAAAGACGTGGGTTATCAATTTCAAATTGGTTACGTCTAGCTGGTAAGTGATCATTTCGTATTCCAATGCTTCTATTTTTTGTAATATAATTAATTATTAAATCTTTTATTGTAAAATAAAATATTATATTGAATTTTTTATTTATTTTTTTTTCTCCTTTCTTATTGTTCTATTTTTAATAATTTTATTAAAACCAAGCAAAGGTTTGAACTTTATTGATATTACTAACATTCATTGTAAAATTATTTGAATATCTTGCGGAGCTAATTATTATTTTTATTTCACATTAATCGTATGACCAGTTATTAAATAATGGCATAGTGAACTTATTAATTACTACTTACTTTATTATATATATATAACTTACTACTATTAATTCTAAATTATTATTATCTTATTATTACTTTATTATATCTGTTATTATCATCTTACTATTATTATTACATTTATTAAATTTATTTTATTATTCTTATTACTATTTATTATTTTATTATTATTATGATATTATTACTTATTGCTTACTTCTATATTTTTATTATTCTTAAAATTTAACCTTTATTATTATTATTAAAATTTTTTTAAATATAGAATAATAATTAACATTATCACTCAAAGATCACGTGTTCAAACACATTTTCTTATTTATTTGTTATCCTTCGAACCATTTACCTCTCCTTTCTTTCATCTCAAATTTAATCATTACTCAAATCTTGCTAAACAACCTTTTTGATGTGAGTGTTAATTGATACATTCACTAATAACAATATTATTATTTCATGTTATACATTTAATTGGCATGCAATTATAACAGCATTTAGTAATTATTATTTATGTATTATTCATAACAATCTTTAATTTTGAGCGATTGTCTCATCTCGATTTAAACATATTATAACCTTATGAATTAACACATATTATTCAAGGTAACTGTAAATAGAGTACGTTATTTGTATTTCCTTATATTAATATTCTCTCTCACCACTGCCGCCTCCCTCTTTTGCTGCATCTAAATGCCTTAGTGACTCACACCATTTTGATCTGACTGGCCTATGTCCCGCTGTGTTTCCTATTCGTCTTGACCTCCTTAAGCGGCGCTAGTATTTCAATTTTGGACAGCGATGAATGTGGACTTTTAACGATTCAAGTACATATTTGACATTATTTTATCATCTTGCAATGATTCCACTTCCCACATAGTGAATTTTGATAGAGTGAGTACAATATTGATTTTTCTCTTGCTCACAATTTTATTCCTTTAATTGAAGTACAGTATATCAATTCCTTAACTATTTTATTTATTTTTACTATTTCTATCTCTCTCAGTTTTCAAATCTATTTATTTCCATTTTAATTTATTCTATTATTCTCTTATTTGTGAATATTCAATTTATATTATTATTATTATTAGTATTTACGATTATTATTCATCCTACATTATATCTATTTTTTCTATCATTTATTATCACTGATTGTCTATACCTACTTATTATTATTATTATTTTCACGATAACGCACATTATGGCATCAAATAAATGATGTATTGTTGGAGTGATTATTGGAGTGAGATAATTCTTCTTTTTTTCTTTCATCTGCATTCAAAACGAATAATGTTATTATAAAATCCAAATTACTCTAGATTAATTATTATAGTTCTATCACTCTATTTCTGGTCCCCCTTTATTAAGTCTTGTATATATATTAGTATATAATTTACAATTCTCTTACTTATTTATCTGACTCTAATCTCAATTTCATACTAATTAGTGTCTAGTCCTGACTCTTGTCTTATTATCCATTTCGTCCTTTTATGTTTATAGCATTACTATTATTAATTATTATTTTATTATTATTATTATTATTAATTATTATTATTATTATTATTATCCTTGCAATTTATTTACTTATTCATTCATTTATTATTATGGTGTACGAATAATTATTTATTTTGTCATTCATTTTTTCACAATAAGTATTATTTCTCTAGGGTATCATATAAATTATGACCGAATTATACTACAAAATCATTATATCCATTATTAAATTAATTATTATTATTATAGCCAATCAAATTATTCATTCATATATTCATTCTCCCCTTATTTATTTTCTGTCATTTCGCATATTATTTTACGGATTCTAAATTTTACTATACTCAATGGCACCACATATACGGTTATTATATTAAAGTACGATCTTAAAAAAAATTCTCATTCCCTAATTGTTGTATTCCAATATACTTCTAATACGGCAAAAACGAACGCGTGTTCGTCGTTACATTTTAAAAACAATAATAAAGCTCTCAACCTATCGATTATTATTATTATTATTATTATTATTATTACTGTTAATAATATTAATGTTTTTATACTTATTATTATTATATTATTATTATTATTATTATTATTATTATTATTATTATTATTATTATTATTATTATTATTAATTTATCAGAGACGATCTTGATAAATAGGAATTTAATTATTATTATTCACATAGTATCCACAGATTAAGTTCCAGATTTTCTTCTCTCTCTTTCTTCTCTTCTCTCCTTCTTCTCTTCTCTCTTCTCTCTCTCCTTCTCCCTTCTTCCTACTCTTCTTCTTCTTCCTCTTCTTCTTCTTCTTCTGTCTTCTTCTTCTTCTAATCTCTTTTTCTCTTTACCGATATTTCTCATCTTCTTCTCTTGCTACTAGACTCCTTCTCTCCTTCTTATAATTAATCTATCTTATTAATTATTAACCTTATTTGGAAATTTTCTGAGAGTTATTATTTAGATATAATTATTATATATTATTACAATATGAAATTTCTATTCTAGTATATTTATCTCACTCTCATTATTATTACTTACTTCACTTATCTATTTTATTATGTGATGTGAGCTATATAATTATCTCAATTTATTTATTATTATTATTATTCTCTAAATTATATCATTATTATTTAATATTTATGTCTTGATTTATTATTTTCTCCTTTCAATTATTCATTTTATATTAATTAATCTTTATTTTCATCTATTATTTATTATTATTAATTATTCTTATTATTTATTATTATTATTATTATTATTATTATTATCACCTTTATTATTATTATTATTCACTTAGTTTATTATGTATTATTAACTCTCACAATAAGTTATTATGGTGACTCTAGTCTAATAATCACTAGGCATTATCTATTCTATATGTCATGTCAAATCTATGTGGTAAAATGTATCTGATTCTCAATAAAATTCTATCACATCTCAAAACGGCTCCACAACATTTTATAATTTGTTACGCCGTTCTTCTTTGCCAAACACAAATTATGTACAAACTTATTTTTATAATGTAAAGCATAGACAATAATCACTTCAGGGTTTGTCTCTTCTTTAATCGATTCTCCACTATCACTATCAAACTTTTAAAAATCGCAATTCAATTTTGAGTAGGAATGTTTGTATAAGGAGCACTTAAACATTAACCAGCAGTAACTATTATTTTTATTAAGTTATAAGTCTTACCCTTGGCACCCTACCACTCTAGATTTTCTTATTACACTACAATGTATTTATTGACTCGCTAACTCGCACCCTAATTATAAAATTACCAACTACCTCATTTATATTAGGTTAGAATTGGGCCGGAATGTATAAATTTTTAAACTGATGCGGATGCGGATGCGGTATTAAATTTAAGAGATGATGAGGTTCCTAGCGGAATAGCACGCGATACTAAAAGTAGATGCACGGTACTGCGGATGTTTACTCTTTGAAAAGTCCTTAGTAGTTACAAAGGTGTAATAATATAACTTATACCTATCACTATATAATATATAACATATTATTATCACTGAGTGATATATATATATAGGGGGGGTAGTAGGGGTATAATAGAGGTATGATACCTATATATATATAGATATAGTATTATCATTTATATATATATATTAGATATATATGCGCTCTACCACCATTCACCTTTATGTGAGTCCCTACCAATTTATCCCATTATATCCACTAATGACCAATAATAATTATTTTTATTATATATGCATGAATATATATACTGATATTATCACTATATATATTACCATTATTTCCATTATAACTTAGTGTTTCCTTTATTATTTAACTACGTTTCATTTATTATTCTAGTAAGGATATTATTATTATCTATGACTCACTATACTTATATAATTATTATATATCTATTATACTTAAATACTTATAGTAATATATATATATATATTAATATATAATATATTACTATATATCCTACTTATATATACTCCTGCACTAAAGTAATTTATAATCATATTATATATTTCCTATTCATATCATATTTCATATATAGTATATATATATAGATATATATAATATTATATTATATATTATAACTATTATAATAATATATTACTTTATTATATTATCTATATAATTTATATATATATATATACCTATACCTATAATAACTTAATATTTATTATATATATATAATATATACCTTTATTTAATAGTTTTATATAATAATAATAGTAATACTTAGTTATATATATATATATATATTATATATTATATCATATATACCTTATATATATATATCCATATATATACTATATATATACATATATATTTTATAATATATATATCATATATATATATATATATATATAATATATATTATAATACTATTCAATAAATTTATAATCTACTCATGTGATCATATATATATATATATATATATATATATATATTGTGTGGAGTTTTGACATGACTGATTTATATATATATTTATTATTATATATTATACTAATATATATTATATTTATTATATATGAATGGTATATTTTGTACTAAATAAAATAAATTATTTTCTATAAAATTGTATAAAGTACGGTATATATATATAATTTTTTTATTTCATCTTATTATTATATATAGGACTAATATCTGGGTCAGTTAATAGTTATATTACTCCTACACTATTATATTTTTAGATATGTTATTCATTATATATCTTACATCTTACAATGTGCGCTTCTTCCCAGTTCTTAGGTTGCTTTGCGTTAGCCTGTCACTTTGGACCATCAAACCACAGTAATGCTGTTCTATCTCTGCTCTGGATACCATCCCTCCTTCAGTCATCCACGAGTGCAATCTATCGTCAGACCATGCTGGGTGTTCTGTCCTAACTGTAATCTCTCACCTGGTTAAAACTCTCTCACGCTGTGCTGTTCCTCCATCGGTCCTCAAATCCCTTGCCGGTCTCACCTCCATCCCTCACGCCACTACTCGTCTCAGCTGGCAACGTTCTCTATTGGTCCGCTGCATCCTCAAGATACACATATGCTCCCCACCATCTCAGTACCTGGCCGCGTAACCCTTTATTATCTCATCACATGGTTGGCCACCCACTGCTCTCCTCATTGGCTCGTTTCTCACTCTGTATTTCTCGTCTTTCCATACACTGTCCTCGAACACATTCATCTCCGCTGTCTGAATTCCTTACTCTCCTCTCTCCCTGTCAAGCTCCATGTCTCTGCCCCATAGAGCCCCATACAACAGTATCGGTGTCAACACTCCCTCCTATATTGCTTCTCTTCACCTGTTTGTTCATATATTTATCTTTCAAGATGGGGTAAATAACCTGCGAGTCTGGACTTTTCTCACAAGTCCTGCTCATATTTGGCCGATGTTACAACTGCTCATCATACCTCAGTAATTGACCTATATCGCACTATCACATCCCTTTTTGGTGTGCGAGTGCTTCGAAGATATATTATATCTCATTCCTACTTATATTGTAATCTCCTCTATATCCGTCTACTCAACCAGTCTAATTTCTTTAATTGAAAAACTACTGTCCTCGTCTCCCTGCTTACTACATTCACTACTTGATCTGTTTTTTCTCCCACATTCAATGAGTTCACTAAACTTCTCTCTTTGTTTTCTACTACTGACCTTTGCGAATTACACAACTTTTGCACTGCCTACATTTGCTCATATTCACTCGTCTACGCAATCTTCCCATCTCCACCGAACGCAAATCACTCTCCCTGCATTAATATTCCATGTATTTTTCATCGCACATCCTTTTTCTAGAGAGCGCGTCTCTCTCACAATTAACCTTTAATAAATATGACTGCTGTCTGAGAATAACTATAAGCTTAATAATCGCGTACTCCGCGCAGGACACTATTTCTAATCATTCTCAACACCACTACCCTCTTCTTTACTGCCCACTCATCTCATACTAATTCCACACCCAAATTCAAATTGGTGTGTTATTACAATCGCATCTTACTCACAAAGGTAGTCCTCTTACTGTATGCATTCACCTATGGTTACTTCTTACTAGCGCCTTGTATCTAGTCTGGCTCTCCAGACCTATACGTAATCAAAGCTCTAAACATTGTCACTCATCTACTCTTCTCTCACTTGGTAAGGTTTCTAACTCTTAGAAGCTACCTATTCTTCAATTTTTTACATGAAGCGACGATTATGAGTGCACTCGTTGATTGGAATTATTTTGACCCATGTCCTCTATTGAGCCTTATGGCGAGAGATCCCTTAATAAAGCCAAACATTAAATCTGGTGAATGTAATTGTCTTCTTCTACCACCTCACTCTAATCACTCTTTACTCCCATATCCTTCTACGCGTCTCTTCACCTAACTTGTTCTATTTTTGAAACTTTAAAAAGGTACCATTTTAAAAATAAAAATTTCGATAACTCATCATTTACTATACTTGCGTCACTGACAAACGTTCGCTTTTGACACTATTGAGAGTGCAAGCTATCATAGATAACATCGAGGAAGTTGACAGTTGGGGATTTTTTTTCGAGAATTCATTTACTGCACAATTACGTGTTGGGTACCGCGCATTGGAAGCAGAAACACTACTACAGACACCAAACAACAACAAATACAACATAAACTGACTATCAAAAAATACCTCAGGCAGACAAAGCGCTTTCAGACCCCTACTATCACAATCAAACTACAAACACACACCCACACCCTGAAGCAATGTCAAAGCAACTCAATATTTAATCCCATCCTCACGGCAGGAGTTTTTCACCGACTCTCAAAATTCTCTAGCTCCTTTAATTATCATAACACTACTTCTCCCCACCTCGCAATCTCTTCGCGTCCTCCTCTTCCTCTTTACAGACTGGCAAGGGCAAATTCCACATTCAACAAAGGTGAAACCTCCTAATCACCAATCACACTTAAGGTAATGTTATTCTCGTTCTCACTCCGGGAAGCACCTTTACACAAACAGGTATATGGCTCAACTTTAACTCCTCCATTTTTGTCTGTTCCGGCAGAATCGCCATAGTGTCACTGCTCTCACCTACTCCACAAAGGTATATCACCGCACAGTCTTGGGACAAGAAGATCTATGATGATGCTGATGATGGATATGATGATGATGATGATGATGATGACATATAATATAATATTATTCATATATATATATATATATATATTATATATATATAATATATATAATATATTATATATATATTTATATATATATATATATATATATATATATATATACTATATATATAATATATTATATATAATATATATATATATTATATATATATATATAACTGATACTTATATATATAATATAGTGACTTATAAATACCATATATATATTGAATACCGGTACGAAATTATAAATAATAAATATATATATATCTATGAAGTGATGTAAATAAAGTACTTTTGTTATTCCAATGTACTACGATATACTCTACACTACGATATTCCACTGATCCTGTAAGCTTGTACTTGTACTTGAACAAATACTCTAGAGAAAACTCTAAGATTACTTCTGAGTGAATCGTATATCGTACTACCCCATGCAACAACTCTGTAATTCAAGATACTTCGTTACTTTTGCGCCATCTAAGTTAAAAATAAAATGAATAACTATTGACTCAACATGTTAATCTCTCATATAACTCCCGATGTATACTTATTATATCACTTAAATTTTATCATTTATATTTTCTCATTATACATAATACGTCTAACTTTTTAAACAATACTCCTTTATGACTATATATATTTCACAACACGATTCGTTTATTCCTAAATCACAATATTATAATTAATACCTTATATATATATATAATTTTATTTATATTATTATTTTATATATCCCCCCTTTTTTACATCTCGAATATTCTTCATAATACTAACTATTATATATATATATATAATAGACCTTACTACAATTCTTACTTACCTTATTGGCACTTTATAATACTTATCATCAACTAAACATATAAATTATTCAATAACATATTATGCTATTAAATATCAAGGTTTATCTACAATTCCACTTTTCCTCTTTCACATAAACTTAGTATAATTATTACTCTCACTATCTATACTATCTTTACTGATATATTATATACAATATATATATACTTTCTCAATATATTTACTACAATCACTATCTTACTATATACTCTCTATATCTATACTATATTACTTATATAAGATTATCACTCACCTCTATATTATTAGATTCACATAACTTATTCATACTATCTGCAGTACTTGTTGAGTATTTTAGTGGAGATTAGAAATATTTAGGTTATATAACTCTCACTAAAATATAAAAAATACTTAGCGTAAATATATTAGATATAAAAAAAACATCGTACATATATCATATAATAGCAATATTCAATACACCATTCAAAAATAATAATTATACTTGATATTCTATATAAATAATTAATAATAAATATTATACAAGAAATAATAAGGATAATATAATAATAAATAATAAATAATAATAATAATAGCCTAATAATCAAGGATAATAATAATAATAATAATAATAATAATAATAATATAAATAATTAATAACTGATAATAATTAAATAATAATATATATAATAATTTAAATTTATATATATATAAATAATATAAGTATATATATATAGATATATACTATAATAATTTATAGGTAATAATAATAAATTAATAAATAAATAGAATATAATAATTATAATAATTAATAGATATAATAATAAAATAATAATTTATAAAACTTTAATAATGAAATAATAATATAATAAATTATAAATAATTAATATATATAATATTACATAATAATAATACTAATTATAAAATTATAATAATTAATAATATAATAATATTATATAATATATATAATATAATTATATAATATTAATTATAGAATAATAATAATTAATATATATATAATATATATATATTATATAATATATATATAGATTATATTAAAATATATATTATAAGATAATTAAAAATATGTAAATTCATTATCAATTGCCCATTTTGAAGTAAATATGAGTATACAAAGTATTATAGATAATATTAAAATAATACTCTAAACGATATTTAATTGAATAAATTTTTACATATAATGTTATTTACAGTATAGTGTTGACTTGTATAAAATTTGTTTCTTAATAATAGAGGCTGGTAATAGGAGTGTTGTATTGAGCTCGTTATGGGACAGGGAGTTAAGAAAGAGATGTATGTGTGGAGCATGGGTATTGGGTGAGGCTGATGCAAGATATACAAATTGTGCACTATATCATTCAAAATGTCAATAGTTGTGTCTAGTGTAAGGATTATTTATTAACAAGATTCTGCTTAATTACTTGAAAGCTTCTAGATGTCATAAAGTTTTCCACAGTCAGAGAACGAACGATACAGTCACTCATAAGTATATATAGTTCTGAATTAGATGCCGATTTTATAATGCATAACGACGGGTAAGTGTGAACTGATATTAGTATCATAGCCCCCTTGTCAGTAAGGTTTGACGTAAATCTTGTGGGTGAAGTTCTCCACTTTGGATCTAAAGAGATGTTAAAGTCTAAGAAATGGAAAGAATTATTTTATTACATCTTTCAGAGAGAGTGAGAGAGAGTGAGGGAGACTTAAAATTTTGGAGTTCATCAAATAAAGAGTTTACCCTCTTCATTCACCGTTCGAAGCAACCAGCGGAGGTGTCATCCCCCATCACTCATATATATAGTTCTGGGATTGAAAGATTTATTTTTGTTTAATACTATATTTAGCATGTGCGACATGTAGAAGTCAGCGAACGTTGGTCCAAGTGGGGAACCCATGGAAACACCATCCAACTGAATATATGTTTTTCCATCGAATTCAAAAGGAGTTATAGTAGTACATTTGGTTAAAAGATTTTTTAAACCAGATTTATCAATATTGGGAGGTTGTAATGAAGGATGGTTGTAAGTTCTGTCTAATATTATCTCAATTGTATCTTTCACAGGTACGTTGTGAATTAGCTTTCAACATCTAAAGAATAAATATCTTCTCTCAAAATTTTTTTTGCTATATTTTCACACAGCTCTGATCTGACCAGTGAGAGGATGTTGACTCATGTCCGCACTGTTTTATTGTTTATAATAATCCCACACATTTGACAAAGATAATAAACATGTCGTCAGTTACAGTTCCGCGCATGTTTATGATAGAGAAAATTCAGAGAATTCCCCCTTAAGACCTATCATAAACATGCGCGGAACTGTAACTGTAAAAATATAATAAGTTAATATAATAATATAATAATAATTAATATAATATAATAAGAATTAATAATGACTAATATAATAGCCATCGAACCTAATATTCACAATATTCATCAATAATAATAATAATCACATTAATAATTTCAATGAATAATATAATAATAAATAAATAAAATAATTCACAAAATAATTTATATATGAACTTCCTTTTCTGTTTGTTCTCCAAATTTCATCCAACAATGAAAATCAACAAAGAATCGAGATCAATAATAAAAGAATAATGAGAAGATTTATATAAGAAAATTCGAGTTGAGCTTGAAGAACTAAGTAATACTATTTTATAAGTAATCTTTATATCCAGGACATTCTAGCTTCTCTATACTATTTAATGAGTACATCAAACTTTTGAAGCTTGCTCACTCCACAATTTGAGCCAATGTTTCTTCACAACTCGCTCGTTAACCCATGAACTTAATTTTGTTTTTATAGCGACTAATTCTGACCAGAAAAAGCTAAGAGCAGTCAGAGAGGCACCAACTGCCTAATTAAATATATCTAGCTATCTAATTTTTCCCTGGCTATCTCTACAAAGGAGCTTATACAATCAAGAGACGAGTTCACGAAAACGTAAAAAGCCGAATTACACAAATACATATAAAAAAACAAACACATATAATATAACTAAGTAAAGATTCGGTAAACAACTCCTTCATGGCCTTATCACTATTGTAACAAACTAAATTCAATTTGATCAAAATAAATGATCATGTAATGAGGTGTTGCCGTTTCTTTATTTATTAGGAAACGTACATCTTTTTGTCGATATGAAATTTTGGTTAAATACAAACGAAGCAAACGAGTGAATTAAAGTATAGTAATACTATGAAGTGGATAATAATATAAAAAAATATATTGAGCCGGACGGCGGAGTAATTTAGGGTTTACGCATAATCGCATACTTGTGCTACAACATTATCAGGCACAAAACAGACTGAGGTAACGTAAGATTATTTGTTAACGTGTCCGCTAGAATAATGTAACAAACTGCGTCCGTCTATAGGTTCGCATAGCAGAGTGGTCCACCTGGTATTGCCACGTTGGCTCTCGGCGAGTGTAGCTTCAATAATCTAGTCTATACCAAGACATTTACGAAAGAGAAAAAAATACTCATAAATAACACCTATTAGTTGTAGCCGTAGGCTATTTAGGTGTTGCGCTGTTTTCTCACTCATTTATATAAACTTTTAAGCTAGAAAATATTAATTGATTATATCTATGTAATAGTAATTAAAAACATTATTTCTCCTTCTACTAGTTGTACTAAGATAATATAATAAAATTATATGTGAAATAATATAATGTAAGTAATAAAGAATGAATTTTGGCGATTGTCTTTGGCAATCAATACAAAAAAAGCACTAAGAAAAATATATATTTTTGACCACTTTTCCGAATTTTAGTTTGCAGCTCAAACTGTTAGTGATTACACTCATGTTTTTTGTTCTTATGAAATTGAGTAGCCTCCTAAAAAAAAATATAAAAAAACTGGTAAAGGTTGGTGAGTACATACCATACAATAAATCCTAATCCCTACCAAAACCTCAGTATCCTTAACAGAGAAACCTACGACGCGTCGCGCCTCCTAAAGTTTTGTCTCCATCAGAGTTTGAGAACTGAGACCACGCTTTTGAACAGTTCTCTCACACATATTATCTTATCTTTGATCAAGGAAAATCATTACTGGAATTTATTTAATTTTCATTCATTCAGCAATATTTTACAGGCTCTTACATTCTATCATCGCCTTTTTGCACAATATTATAGCACCAATATCACTCCTGTATAACTCGCTATTTAATATCCACTCACGGATTGTGAGCTCTATTACTTATATCCTTATAGTATCATATAATATATATATATAAGGTCTACCTTGGTTACTTATTCTACTAGCATACTAATAGGTCCCGTAACTTATATATGTTACTCATGATACGTTATATTAAATATCACATACCGTGCACATTCAAAGCAACTATATAATTAACATCAATCATGCTTCAATACTATATCATTTACTACTCGATATTATACCAAATCCAAGTAAACTTATTATCTCTGACACATTATATTCATAGCTAGGCTATAAATCTCCTATTTAATTAATATCTATCTATTCTTATCAAAATAACAACAGAGTGAGTGATTTTATAAAGTCACAATATACATTCTTTTGAATAACTTTTCCTATTACTGACACACGTGGAGACCTATACTAGAATATTTACTTATTCCCACGTCAACTCATTCGGCACTGAAAAGTTAGTCAACTTCGCCAGCATATAATAATATATCATTATACCTTACACCATTTATTCATTTCGCTCACGAACCAAGTGAGGTATAAATAATCACAATCTTACTCAAATTCGCTTATTCCATACATTTACCACTAGTATGCAATTACGATCAATATCTTTAATATTTTCAGAGGTCGAACACTAATGTGTATCCATATCTACGATGAAATTCAAGCTAAAGCACCGATCGTCGACTACTATATATATAGCTATTATATACCCAACCTACACGATATAAAAATTAGCTGTGGAGTACATTATCAAAAACCATTTCCCTCACCTCTGTGAGAACTCTTCATATTTCGACTTATATATCCTAATTAATCACATATCACACTAATTCCAAGCTACAATCCTATAAGAACAAACTAATAAACTTTTTCCCTCGACTCACAATGAAGCTAGCATCCCATATTAGATATTAAAGATCGTCTAATGCAACATTAGAGAGGTCTACAGCCTATCTATACTAACGCAATCATTACGCTTATTCGATATATAGTACGTGCACAAAAATAGTAATATCAATTTATACCACTCAGGCTGCATCAGTACCATCAGGACATATTATCACATCTTTAGTACTAATATGATACATACATAATATTATCAACAAATAATCTGTCAGCTAAAACTCTATATACAATTCATCATCATAATACAAAGCTACTATCTAATACCTCACTAACCATAACTGAGTTTTAGACCATATTATATAACTACTACCTATCAAATTATTAATTATAATAATAATAATAATAATAATAATAATAATAATAATAATAATAATAATAATTATAATAATAATAATAATTAAAATTTACTTTTTTTTACTTTTAAAGCTACTTGTCACTTGTTGTAGACGAACAAAAGCTGACTATGGTACCGGTGCGGTACTGTGCGGTGTGGTGCTGTGCGGTGCGGTGCGTTTGTAAAAATATAGAGGTATGACGCGGTGCTGTACGGTGCGCAGTGAGCATTGCAATAGAGTTACGGTGAAGTGGGAAAAATTATTGATGGAGCGGTGTGGTGCTGGAACATGACCTTCTGGTGCGGTGTGGTGTGGTGCGGTGCGGTGCAGAAGATTTCGGTGTTTGGTCAACCCTAAGACGAACTTGGCCATGATGGTTTTTAATAATTATTATTTCATTTTATCTTCTGAAGATCGTACAGTTATTATTTTGATAGTTAAAACTTGCAAAAATGACTAAAAATTATTTCATAATCACAGTATAGTATCATAGTACATCATAGTATAGCAAAGCATCATAGAAAATCATAGTAAATCCTATTATACTGTAGTATCATAGTATATCATAATATAGCATAATATCATATAAAATCATAACATATCCTAATATATTGTAGTATCATAGAATATCATAGTGTCACAGTATCATAGTATATCAAAATATAGTATCATAGAAAATCATACTATAGTAAAATATCATAACATATCATAGTATAGTATCACAGTAGCATAGAATATCATTGTATAGTATCATATAATATCATAGTATAGTATAGTATAGTATCATAGTATCATTGTATATCATAGTATACTATAGTACCATATTATGGTATAATATCATAACATCATAGAATATTATAATATGGTGGATTTTGGTATAGTATCATAGTATCATAGCATAACATAGTATAGATTTGTATCATAGAATACCATAGCATATTATAAAATCATTGTATATCATAGTATATTATAGTATAGTATTATAATATAGTATAGTTTCATAATATTGCATAAAATCATAGTATCATTTATATCATAAAATAACAGTGTCATAGTATATCATAGTATAGTAGTATTATAGTATATCAGTTTAGTATCACAGTTTATTTTCACAATATAGCATAGTATTATAGGACATCATTGTATAATATCAAAGTATAAATTCATAGTATGATATTATACCGTAGTATACGGAAGATATATATTATGTATTTAATGTAAAATTTCAGTCATGAATTATCTACTTAGTAATTACATTTTAATTTGTAAGATTTTACTTAATTAATCATATAGTTATTGAATTAACATTTATCATTAGTCAGGTTAGTATTCATGTGCATTCGATAGCTTTAGTGTATCTATTGTGATGCACTGTAATAAGGGCTATAGTGTTAGAGTCTCAGTATTGCCTCTCTCTACTCTACGCCTTATAAGCTCTATCATCTACTCATTAATATTTCAACTTAGTGTATGATATTTTATAAGTATATATCATGTATATCATAATATCATTTGCAAAGGTTGTATTTATTATTGATAATCTATTTTTAATAATTATAATATAATAATATATATATATTTCATATTATTTTATTTATATATTTAATTATATATTAATTATATAATTTATATATTTTTATTAATGTTTATTCCAAATCGATTCTTGTTATATAAAAGTTAAATTTAATTAAATATGTACTAATTATTTTATTTATTATATAACTGTTTATCATTAGTTGTATGTCATGAACGAAAATATTAATTTTATGCCAAGCATGTTGTTCCAATATAATTTGAGTATGGTGTGTTAATGGTTGATCTATGAAATTATAATAATTTTCATATAACCACATGTATTAATTATTCGATCTACGATAAATATGTAGTTAACGTTATAAATGTACTAAAATAATATCTTGCCCAATAATCAATATTAATGCGACGAGCGCACGAAAGGTACTACCGTATAGCATGTATATATATGGCCGACTCATATCATCTATGCATATATTATATCGTATTATATATCATATACTCTTATCTTAATAATATAATTAAAATATAATTAATATATTATAAATAATATATTAATTATATAAAATATAAATTATAAATAATATAATATAATATATATAATAATAACCATACTCTACTATACTACACTACACTACACTACTACTACTACTATACATAATATATAATTAATAATATTATATATATAATAATAATGATGACACATCCTCATCGTTCGCTAAAGCTCCTAGTCATTTCATGATCAGTTTGAGTATTGCCACTTATGTTTCAACCTCAGTTCTATTCAGGTTTCATTTTTACATGATAATGGCTTTTTGTTGTTTACATGGGAAACCGAACCTGGTTGTTATTGTTTCTGTTGGAAGTCAAAGCTCAAATACCTTAATATCAGCTTAAGGTCTGATTACACGCGTAAAGTGAACCTAAATTTATGTTCAAGTGCTCATCTATATAAAAAAATGAAGGTTTGACAAAGCGCGAATCCAACACGTGTCAGACTATGAGAACTGGACGCCAATCAAAATGGAAGATGTTGAGAGCGGCAGAGTCCGAGCTTTTCAAAAATAGTGAAAGGATTCCTGGAAAATGGAAGATCTTTGAATCACCCGCGATGCTTCTCAATTATACCATTGAGAGATCTCCAGTTCTTCAAGTCCAAAAAAACAGAAGGGTAGAGGTCAAAGATTGGTAAGATCATGTTTTGACAGAAAAGAAAAAAAAGGGCTATTCGTAAACAGAAGAAGGTATAGAACATCGAGTGGCAAAGATAAAACAATGGGATGTTAAGCATTTTTTTTTCCCTCAGAATTTCTTCAATTTATTATATATCATTATTATATTATATTATGTATATATTATTTATTACATTATATATTATATATTTAATATTATTATATTATTAGATTATATATTATTATATTATATTTATGTATATGTTTATTATTATTATATTATGTATATTGTTATTATTATTTATATTATTATTATTTATATTATTGTTATTATTTAGAAATAGTACACAGATTATAGGTACTGTTCAGAACTTTCCGTTCGGAAAGTAGGTTGACGTTTATAAAAACAACTGGGAACATTCAAAAACTTTTACAATTTCTATTTAGGTATTTTTTTTTTAACATATTTAACTGAGAAATGTTTATTGCATTAGCATTTGCTTATTTCAGAGGAACATCATTTAACTGACCCTATAAACAGACTATACAAATGAAAATAAAGACCCTTCCACAAGCGATGACACTATGTTGCCATGCATTCTGATATAAGTCTAACACATAGTCAGTGTCACACACCCACCGTTTCTAAACAAAGTAAAAGAGCCAAAGTACAGGTAATAACACCTAGGTTAGTCGCTTCTCTTGATAAGTGCAAAGTCAGTGACCATGATGCTGTTAAGAATATTTAATAATTTACTATTATAAAATAATAATGACGCAGCTGATAAGCCCCTTGAATACATAGAATACACAACTACAAATACATTATGTTAAACCGCAGTTTCTATCTCTATAATTAGTGATCTATATATATTGTCGTGATAACAGTACTATATATAAGTCAAATGATAATAATTAAGCTAAGGTAAGATATCATTATCATATTTATATTAATAGTATCTCATATATTAGGATAAGCTTATGTGACTTACTAACATTATTATAATACGGTATTAGCTGAACTGTATAGGTAATTATATATGTACTGTGAATATAAAAATTTTACTGTGATACATATAAATACTGTTACTGTAAGCTAATAATACGGATACGCTATATCGTATAGATAGATATCTTTCCTATAGCTATAATTGATATATATACCTATTATCTGTATTAGTGGTGATAAATATAATATATATAATAGAACAATTTATTAAGTTAAAGTAACCTCTACTGAGATTAAATATTATGTAGCTTATAGTAGTGGCAACTAACCTATCATCTACTATATTATCTATTAAATAAATATACTCGCACCCCTCTCAAATAGATCAATCCACCCCTACCTAGCAAGGGCCCATCAATCATTAACAAAAAGTTTTAAGTCGACTAGAGGACAACATGTTTAATCAGTAGGATGGCTATTCAGACCATTAAACAACTAAAATTTAAAATTTAAGACTTATAATTAGCTTGCAATTACGTTTAATACGAAAAAAAGCTCACTAAAGACAACATAAAGTTGAGTTAACTTCTGCTTGCTCGTGTGCAGCCGTCAGTAGATTTTGATTTTCTTTGATAGCATCATTTTTTAGATCTCTTGAGATTTAAATTAGACTGTTCGTGATCAAAACACAGGTCCGGTATTTATTATTATATTTTGTGCGATTTAAGATGTCTTTTTGTATTTACTTCCCAACTTTGTAATTTTGACTAAATTATTAAATTGTCATCTAACTGATATGTCTTAGCATTGATGGTGAATTAGTATAAGATATGGTCTCACTAGTATTGGTATCTGGAGTCCGAGTTGGGATACTGTTAATTTATGTAAGGTTCTCTAGATATTATTTGTGGCTGCTCCATGAACAGTTTGCCAATTACTTATAATGTCACTTATTTGTCACTTTCTTAACTTTTTGTAATTTTATGCATTCGTGTCTTTTCCCGAAGGATAAGTCTCTCTTTCGACTCGAAACGTGAGTAAATTAAGTCTATCTTTCTTTATTGGCTCTCCTGTATCGGCATTCCTTGGTTCACTATTTCTCTAATAATAAAACCTTAATAAGACAGAATCTTCGCATCTCAAAATTAAGAATCAAAATATACCAAAGAATAATTCCACACCTAAGTATAACTCGATGTAAATTTGTTAATAAGGAAGACATATCAAATTAATAGTCCAATACATATTCATAGATATTCTCATTTTATTGTGAAATCATTAAAGATAAATATAATGAATATAAACAATAATAATTATATAGTAATAATATAACTTAGTAAGAATAACATATATGGCTAAATATTATTTCCTTGGATAGATATATAATATTCACTCCTCGATAATAGGTATATCTTTTTACTCTGGATGCACAAGGAGTACCTTTTATCTATCTTATGCGGATGGACCAAAGCATCTATTAGCCTTATATATATTTTTCCTTTCTCCGTAAACAATTTTATAATATATTGCTCACAATATGAAATTATATATTGGATATTCAGAGTAATGTGAGTTATAGTGTTATATCTATGTTGTTTGCCTTTTATGTTAAAAGCCTGCGATTCGTTCAACTTTTGAAACAGACGCTGCCTGTTCAAGATCTGAAATTCCTTAAAGACCTTTACCTGTCATAAGGATGTTAATGAGGAAATCAGCATATTAGCTTATACAATATATAATATAATATTTTATTAGTACAATCATTATGTTATAGGTACCTTTCACCTGAAGCAGCTGCCATATAATTTTTGGATTAAAATATTCAGCACAACAAAATTAAAGATTGGAGTTAGAACTAGTCTTTTTGATAGAATAATATTATATAGATATGTTATTCTGATGGAATAAATAATTAGTATATGAAGTGATTAAATCAGTTTATCTAATACTCAGTGAACGTGAGTACATACATTTATTTATTATGGAAAAGTATATTTGGTTATTAAAAATCTTTACAAAGCGATATTTTTTTTCTCTCTAACCTGTCACACTTTAACAGTTTCAATTAATAAAACAGTATTATTCTATCAGATATAATCTCATCTTTCTGAATTGATGAAAAGTAATTGAATATAAAAACTTCCTCAAGATATACAACTATGAAGATACAATATATTTCATAATTATACTATAGGGCGTAAATATAGTTTTGATAATATAATCGATTAGTTATGTGACTCTCATGACTAGGGGAGTTATAGTTGATTAATAATGGTTAGGTAATATATAAATAAACAAAAATAATATATTGGCTATATATAAATATTTCGAATAATATCCATGTAGCATATTTTTATGTTACTTATCAGAAAAATATATTATCTTGTATAAATTATTATAATGACTTAAAAAATATGATAATCATAATAATGTTTTAATGCAATTTAAATACTAATAATATTTTTGAAAATATTATAATACTAAAAATTCATACTATATGCCCGCCTGTATTCTCTTTTCGAAGCCTATCTTGCTGAAACTTAGAGAATATTAATAATATGACTATTATAAATAGGATATAAGAAGTAATTCTATAAGTATGGGGTGATATAGTGTTCATAACCATAAATAGGTTTCTTTACAAATCATAATTATTATTATTTTTATAGCCCCTAATAGGTAATGATTCTAAAACTTATATAATATAATATAATTATGAATAATTAAATATATATATATAATAATATATATAATTATATAACTATATATATATATATATATATATATATATTATATATGTAAAGATTTATATATATATATAATATATATATATATATATATTATATATAATATATATTAATATATATTAGATATATATATATTAATATATATTAATATATATTATATAACTAATACTATATATATATATTATAGTATATATTATATATATCTATATATTAAATTAATATATATATTATATAATATATATTAATATATTATAATTTTATTTATATTATATATTATATATATATATATCTATAGTAATATATATATTATATTATCATATATATATATTATAATTATATTATAATATAATATTAGTATATTATATATATATATTAATTAATTATTATATAGTTATTATATATAATATAATAAATAAATGTAAAGTGAGATATATATATAATATAGAAGTAAATATAATATATATAATAAATATATATATTATAATACATTATATTAGCAAAATAGTACTTATATTTAAAATATAATTTTGAGAAACTTACCAGACAACCCCTAGAATTTTTCCATTTATAGTCACGTTTATATTCTCTAAAAGTTTCAGCAAGATTAGGCGAAAGAAACAGGCGGCCGCGCATATGATGAATGTTTGTATTATATTTCAAAAAATGATTATTAATATATGATAATTATGATTTCCTTTTTTAGCTTAAAATTTAGCAGATATGTCGATTTCATAGCATCTGGATATCGTCGTCTATATGCGGATACAATTTGCAAAATTCACCATTTAACCTAACTCCCGTTCTTGCAACATCGGTTTACAACTTTAAGCCCGATTTCAATTTGTCTTCCTTTCTGAAAGTTTTCATTTACTATCTCCTTCAGAAAGAGTTGCATCATATCAAGAATCTGTTTTTATTTAAAAATGCTCAAAAGAATCGCTTGATTTCTGGTTAATGAAGTAATCTATATCTGTTTCCTAAATATTGATCCACGTCCCTGGGGTGAACTGTTACCTTCTTTACATTTTCCTCAGAAACATCATAATTTTCCAAAGCTCTACCATCTTTAATTTTGTTGTAACTGCTGAAATATTTTAATCAAAAAATTATATGGCAGCTGCTTCAGGTGAAAGGTACCACAAATGATTGCAAATTTTTGCAAGCGCTAATATTACTGATTTCCTTATGTTATATCCTATGTACAGGATAAAGTCTTTAAGGAATTTTCAGATCTTGAACAGGATGGTCTGTCGCAAAAGATGAACTAATCCAGGCTTTAACATAAGGCAAACAACAAGAAGACACACATCTCTGATTCTCTACTTATTTCATTTGGCAATATTTAAAATTGTTTACGGAAAGGAAAATTTTAAGGCATAGATAGCTTTGGCCATCCACCTGCATGATGAAAGGCTTATGGGATCATGAATGATATATGCTTAGAGGCGGGAACATCCTCCAGGAAAATTGCCGTAAGTTCAACAAGTTCTCTTATAATCTTCTCGAACTTGTTATTCTCTTTAAGCAGCTTTTCAAAGAGAAATCTAGTCTTTGGCGTATTTATTGTCTTTCCTTTAACAAATCATTTCAGTTAATACCTGGTGTGAATTTTAATTTATCCATTTTGGACATTTTCTTTAAATTTTTGAAATATGAAAATGTCTGGACCAAAAGAATGACCACCTGTTGAATCAAATACAGCCTTCAAATATTTTCATATTATAGTAGGATGTATATATCTAGTTAAAATATATCTTATACTTAAATTTTTGTTCTAGTAAATATACAGGCACCTTGAAATCGACCTGTGTTTGTCAGCAGTTGTATCAAAACAAAAGGCTTTCAAACTCTTTCGCTGACGTTCCACTTTTCTAGTACCTCACGGCATCAGCTTGGTGTTGCCCACTATCCAAATTAATCGCTGGTATTACTAATAATTGTTCTATTTCCCCAGAAGTTATAATTACTGGAAGTCTATCTACGAGTTTCCGTGCCTAGTAACAATTTGTCAGAATTTTTCCATCCCAGTGCACCGTTATATGTGGTAAGTCATGCTCAACTTAATAAATAGTCCCTGCTTTTCTTTCTTATACGCTTTCGACAGCATGAGATAGAACTGCAGGTTTTACTATGTTTGTAGGGTCATGACCAAGGGCTTCAGCTGCGACAGATAATATTCTAACAGCATCATGGTCACTGACTTTGCACCTTATCAAGAAAAGCGACTAACCTAGGTGTTATTTACCTGTTCTTTGGCTCTTTTACTTTGTTTAGAAACGGTGGTTTGTGTGAACTGACTATGTGTTAACCTTATATAGCAATGCATAGGCACACTAGTGTCATCGCTTGTGAGATGGTTTTTCAATTTCTTATGTATAGTCTGTTTATAGGGTTCAGAATGATTGTTTCCTCTCGAAAATACAAATGCAATGCAAATAAACATTTATTAGTTAAATATAGTTAAAAAAAATACTAAATAGAAATTGTAAAAGTATTTTGAATGTTCCATTGTTTTTATAAACGTCACCTAACTTCCGAACAGAAAGTTCTGACAGTACCTATAATTCTGTCTATTTCTAAATAATAACAATAATAATAATAATAATAATAATAATAATAATAATAATAATAATAATAATAATAATAATAATAATAATAATAATAATAATAATAATAATAATATATAAATAATAATATAATAATAAATAATGAATATATAATAATAATAATGATAATAATAATAATATATAATATAATAATAATAATGATAATAATAATAATATTGAAAGAATTCTGAGGGAAAAAAATGCTTACATCCCATTGTTTTATCCTTTTGCCACCTCGATGTTCTATCCACCTCTTCTTGTTTACGAATAGCCCTTTTCTTTTCTTTTTCTGTCAAAACATGATCTATACCAATCTTTGACCCCTTCTCTACCTTTCTTTCTTTGATTTAGGAGAACCTGACGATCTATCTCAATGGGCATATAAGTTGAGGCATCAGCGTGGGTGATATCAAAAAGATCTTTCATTTTTTCAGGATTCATTTTCTCGATTATTTTGAGTTCTCGGGACTTCCTTTTGCAGCTCTCACAAGGCATCCTTCCATTCTTTATATTGGAGCGTCCAGTTTTCAATGATGTGCTGACCGTTTAGTAGGGATTCGCGCTTTCTGCCAAAAATTTATTTCTTTATAATCTATAGTTGAGCACTTGAGTGTAAATTTAGGTTCACTTTACGCGCATATTGTAAAACAGGACCATTAAAGCCTGATCATTAAAAGGTAATTTTGAGCCAATAATTTGACCTTTCCAACAAAGCCCAAAAACAAAAATAAACAACAGTTTGTTCTTCGCTTTCACATGTTATGCAAAACAAAACAAAAAACGCCACCTTACGTCAATGTAATAATAGAAACTGAAAGTGACACTGAAGTTTGAAACTCTAAGTGCAGCAATAACCCTACAAAACTGACTCAATGACTCAGTCACATCGACTCTCCAGCGGAAGCTTTAGCGAACGACTGAACGGGATGTTTTGATCATTATTATCTATTATCTATTATTATTATTATTATTTTATTTTATTATTAGTAGTAGTAGTAGTAGTAAGTAGTGTAGTAGTAGTAGTAAGTAGTAGTAGTAGAGAGTAGTTTGATTTATTGATTATTATTATTATTATTATTATATTTTTTATATTATTATTATTATTATTCATTATTTATTATTATTATTATATTATATTATTATTATTATGTAATTATTATTAAGAACAATAGAGTATTTACAGATAAATAAAAGGTAAGCACATGAGTTTACTAGGGTAAGGGACATTAACCATACGATTCACATGCTAAGATAATGCGGCATATTCACGTGCGATTGCGCCCGCCATTAAATGTATGATTATTGGGCAAGTTTCGCATTTTATTACGTTAACACATTCTAACAATATTACGGGTGTCCTGCTTTAACATTTCAGAAACTTTAAAATTAAGGGCCATGCTATCATATATATATTAATTTATTATATTATACTATTATATATATATATATATAATATAATATATTAATATATATATATATATAGTTATACTATTCTATTATAATCCTATATATAAGTATACGCTAATTAGGTCGGCCTCCACTACTTATAAGATATATCGTGGCGGAGTGGCTACCTCTTAATTAGGGCTCGCGAGCGCTTTATGTCAAGTCACACGGTCTAGAGAGCAGTACTTGCAGTGCTTTTGATAGAAAAATATAGAATAATAAAAGTATTATTGATACATAAATAACTATGGTATACCTTCATACCAGAGAGCAGTCCTACATATTTATAGGCTCTTGCTTATCCTTTATAAAAGTATATATATATATAATAATATAATATTAGCTTATAATCTTAGTTCTATAGTACTTATAATATCAGATATATATTATATATTATATATATATAACCTAATAGTTGATATATTATGATTCGTATCGAAGGCTCAACTGATAAATCGCCGCCGCCTTAAAGGTTTCAAACTCAGATTGCCCATTTCTATCATTTGAAAACTTGTTTCATTTCTGATGGAAGGAATTGTTATTTCTAACCCTAGAGTACAAAAAAAAGATAGGTCTCTTTTCCCATATTATGGCTAGGCAAAAGCTTCGTACGTAATTTGCCGACCGGACCTACATTAGCATAATTTTTTACTTGAAAGAATCCCAATTTAAATTACAGTGAACCCAGAAATAATAAAATATTATTAATATATAATAATAATAATTAACTAATTAATTAACTTTTATGCTAACATTGATCATCTCTGAATATACCTACTTATTATAATTCATTAATTTCAGATATAGAATTATTGCTCATTCTTCCGATCAGGAGCTCTGGCCATACTCGCTGAGTCAGACTCCTCAGGACTAGATAGCTAATTTCTGACAATAAGCTTAATTTTTCATGTTTATTAATGGCATTCTGTTATTTTAGTTCAGTAATAATAAGCTTCATATGTCTTTTATTAAATATAATTTCATTTTTATTTTGTGGGCTTTTAATAAAATGAGCTCTTTAGTTGTTATTAATATGGGGATATGATTCGCATTCGATTTTAAAGTTTTATTAAAATTAAATTTTCTTCTGAAAATAGTAAAAACTATATAATTATATATATATATATATATTATAGTAATATGATATGCTTTAGATACATATATGGAACTATATATAGTCTGACTACTCCAAGATACTTATATCAACTTACTCACTATATATAACTTATTGTGTATCAAATGACCACTCTAACTCAAAAGAATTTTTGACCAACGAGCCGCCACTGATAATATATATAAACTCTTATATCAATGATAAATATACTGACTATCATGCACACCTACTATATATATATATTATATAGTAATATATATATAATATATTTTTATACATTTCTATAATTAAAGGGATTTACAATACACATACATGTAACTACTAATACTTACGAACAATATATATATATATATATATATATATATATATATATATTATATATATATTATATATATAATAATATTATAAATATAATATATATATAGTAGTATTGATATATATGCTATATATATATTGACGGACGGGGAATTGGGGAGGTGGAGGGGGAGTGGATGACATTTAAAGAGGCAGTATGTGAAGAGAGAGACTAGAAGGGTATGTGGAGTAAAAAGCGAAAGATGAACCGACACGACTGCAAGCAGTAAGGACAAGGGAGGACCGCTAAAGATCCGCATGGGGACCGTGCAAGGAGGTATGAAAAGTAGGTGGGAAAAGGATAACAAGGAAGCTTATGTGAAAGCATATGCCGTCGAGGATAGTGGAGATATAAGTGAAAGTTGGGTAAGGGAACTATAGAAAGGGTTAGATGAGCAAAACGAATGGGCGGTGCAAAAGATGAATCTGATTGAGTTTTGGAGAGAAAAAAGATGAAGGTCTGTTTGAGTTTTGGAGAGAAAAAATATGAAATCAGGGAGGCAAAATGTTCTGGAAAATGAGTAAATAATAAAAGTTTAAGAGAAGGTGGGGGAGAGGATATGGCGCGGATTGGGAAGTGGATATAGCGAGAGAGGATAGGGTTAGAGGAAGAGGTGGGGAGTAATTTTAGTGGATATTGAATGAAGTGGGTGGGGGAGGGTGGAAGGGTGCAACCGAGGTGAGGTTGTGGGGAGAGTGAATTGGAGGGAGAGGGAGGACGGCTCGCCGAAAATCAAATGGAATGAATATACTCACATATAGGGCCGCTTGAATAAAGGAAAAAAAGGAGAAGTCCGCAGGTCTGGATGGCTTGTGAGAATGGAAATGTTGCAGGAAGGAGGTATAGGGGATAAGGCAACCAGAAAGACGTGTTAATAGGGTAAAATATAACTCACTCATAACTATGTTGGAGGAGTGGCTGAGTACCACAGGATTGGGGAGGCATGGTTGTTTGTCCCCTGTTATAAGGGGAAAGGGAAGCGAAAATAGGATGGAAGTGTCGCGGAATCCAAGAGGTATATGTCTTTTCAGTGATCCGGTAAGAAAAAGTGCGATAAGGAACCGAGAATACTGATTGAGCCGACGAGTGGATGAGGTTTAACGGGGCGTAGAATCGGGGGAAGTAACAAAAGAGGTTTAGCGAGAGAGGAACGATAAGGACGTGTGGAACCAAGTTGTCTTACACTCACGCCATCCTCGCTCTGCTCGCGAGAAAAGTATAGAGAGGAAAAAGGGAACGCTCTTGCCGGCGTTTTCCTCCGTTTGCGCCGCATCATGAGTTAAAGTGAAGGACCGTGAATTGTGAGGGGTTTTGGGAAAATGGGAAACAGAACTACGTTGGGGGGTAAATCATAGGATTAAGGTTATCTAGTGGCTACTTTTAAGGAATCAGTAGACATGTGTCAGTAGAGGGTATGTTAGGAATCGGCCAGAGAGCGTGAGATGTTTGGGGTGGTTGAGAGGATTGAGGCAGGGGTGTGTAATGTCGGCCGTGGCTATTCTTATTGTTTATGGAGAGTGTTGAGAGAGAAATGAATCCGAGGCACGAGGGACGAATCGACGACATAACTGATAGAAAGCAAGGTCTGGAATGATGAAATGGGAGAAAGAAGGAAGTGAACATGATACTGTTTGAGACGGATACTGCCCTAGTGGGCGAAAGACCGCAGGAAGGTTTATGAGAGTATTTGGTGAGAGTCTGAGAGAATGTGTGGACAACCAAGGCCATGAATATGTTTTCAGGCACCAGGTAGTCCCCATCGTTGTTATGGGAGGAGGAAGAGAGGAGGGGGAGGGGTTAGAGGTTAGAATAGGGGGTGTAGTATTGGAATAAGTAAAGATTTTTAGATATATAGGGATGGATTTGGGTAAGGAGGAGTGGATGAGGAGGAGTGGATGAGTAGGAGTAGTAGGAGAAGGAATGGGAGCTTTGAGTGGTCTGAGAGAATTATTGGAAAGGGGGAATTTTCACAGAAAGTTTAAGATAAGTAGTGTTGAAAAAATTTGTCTGTACCAGCGGTGTTGTACTGGGCTGTTGAAACGTACGGGGGTGAATGCAGGCCAGGTGAAGCTTGGAAGCTATTTGAGATGAGGGGTTGAGAGCGGTCTGTGGGGTAGCAGAAGGGAGAGGATTATGAATAGGGTGTGAGGGAGAGATGTGAGTGGAGGAATGGGTTGGTGGGAAGAGCGGAGAAGGGAATGTTTAAGATGGTATGGTATGGGCATCTAGTGAGAATGGAGGAACATAGAGTTGGTTAGAGGAGTTTGGGAGGCGGAGGGGATTGGAAGGAGAGGAAGGGGGACCAAGAAGGAGGTGGGTGGATGGAATAAAGGAGATGCTGGTGGAGGGAGGGATGAGGGATCAATAGATCATGGATGGTTGGGAGGATAGAGTGGGTGGAGGAGGTGGGTGAGTGCGAGATGAGGGGAGGTGTGATCTGAGGGGAACATTAACTAGAGAGGCTGTACGTACCAATACCCCGCTCAAGCAGAGTACAAAATGTGTAGCTTAAATAAATAAATAATATACATAATTAACAAATGCCAACAAATCACGTATATATAACGACATATATAATACTATATTTAATAGATATATAATATATAAATAAATATACTACATAAACCAATTTTATATTGGGATATGCTGTAGTGATAAGTAAAATATTATACAGAAAAATATATATAATATAAAAGTTAAGCACCAGAGCCTTTGACATGGAGAACACTAACACTTTATTATACTATCAACGTTTCGGAAAACACAGTTTTCATCATCAGGCTAAAATATATAGATCAACAATTACAAACTAAAAAACTTAAGTGTAACAGGTATTTACAAATTTTTACCAATAAACAAATACAAGATAGTTCTATATATATAAACATTATATTACACAATGAAATTATATAAAATACAAATGAAGCGAGCTTGGAAATGAACAATATCTGGTAACACTTTGGCTTAAATTTCTAAATATAGACATCGAATCGTATAATACACAATTCAAAATTAACTCAAATAAGGACTAAACTCTCATTTTACAACTTGCAAATTAAGATTATACACGGACAGACTATGAACTTGGAGATATCGAATAGTCATACTTATGATAGTTTTAGACTTTTTTTAAAAGTTAGGCAGGTCCGTGGACAAAATACTTATGGTAACATTTGACTGGGTTAAATAGTAGCGAAGCAACTCCCTGCTTTATGGTCCGCTGTCACTGTCAAGAAGGTTTCGTGCTGGCAATGTGTAAGGTCATAAAATATGTGAGCAGTTGGCATGTGTTGTCGATTTTGCTTCGGAGGACTCTCCAGTATTGAAAAAAATTGGGAAAAATTAACAGGGGCTATAATGGTTCCATTGATTATCTTGGCTTTTCTATATTATGCAGAAAAGGTTGGAGATTGACTGGTATTTTTTTGGGGAAACCCTTGTGTTCATCAACTCTCACACTAAGGAGCTGGCGAGCAGAACTGCCAACATAGCGGGCATTACAGCCGGCGCCACATGTGAATTTATAGATAAGAGAATTAGCGAGCACAGTGGAATACCCTCTTGTGAATGGCCAAAAGGAAGCCGATTTTTTAACTATGAGTTAAAGGTTCAGAAAGTATTTAAAGGTTCGAAAAATTCATTAGACATGATAGGGCCTAATGTAGTTTATCCTGGATGTGTTCGTAGATATGGTAAAGTAAATGAAAGTTTATATTCTTAGGGGCAGTGAGAGTCAAGAGTTTTGATCAAATATTGGAGAATAACAATTCTATTTATGTATTTGATGAATAGAGAAGGTGGAAAAAATGCAGTTTGAAAAAGTCTAGTAGAAAGTTGAAATCTAAGTGCATTAGGCTATGCTGTAATTGGATGTTAGATGAAAAGATCTGAAGATCAGAGTCCTGATACTATTACATTTAAAAACTAAAGGAATATGACTGACAACAAATTAATACCAAGCCGCGGTGAATGCTTTTTCTATAAATGGAATTTGAAAAATTCTGTGGGGGACTTTTTTTATAAAGATAATCTGAAAAAAGGAAGGGATCGTTATTTAACTTTACTATACTCTGTCATGTTGGATATAGCGCTGATAAAACTAGCAAGATTGATAGTAACGTCATATCTACGAAGATCGCAAACTTATATATTAGTAAGTGGAAACCACTTACTGTGTTGCATTAAAAAAGGGAGGTGATATTTGGCTTCTTTAATGTTAATGGATAAAAAAGCTAAGAAAGTGTCGATCATACGTATCTCTATGTAGTGTGAAGGTATTGAAGGTAGGGGGGCAGATTAATTTAGCCAGATCTGTTCATACATGGATTAACGTTGTATGGTGTTACGCCAAACGATAAGAAAAGGATTGTGACCCATAGACAGGGAATAGTTTAATCTTAA
>JABUQX010060614.1:0-40000 GCA_015478945.1 Trachelipus rathkii
CCTCCCTCCCCCCCATCTCCTCTCAATAGCTCCCTCTCTAAAATACCTCCCAACCTTTCCTATTCCCTTACCGGCGATCTAATGCTCGCTTACCGTAAAAACAACATACAATTCTAGACCTAAACATAAATAGTGCAATTTCTCTCGGGAGCACTCACATACCCACAATCGGCATTGACTTAAAAATGGTCCTCAATAAAAAGCTGGGAATTCTGTTCAGACGCGTATGAATTATTTTTTTTCTTTGCTCAAATTCTCCAGCTTATATAAAGGTTCTTATTCGCCCCCTGTTCTGTCGCTCTTTTTTCTTCTGTCCCAATACTGTGTCCACCATTTGCCTCCCCTTATTAAAGGGTAGGTTCCGGTTCCACCTACTTTGATAGAGAGTGAAGGCTAAGCTAAGAGCTTATAAATGTCCCATACTTTTCTGGACGTCCTTGACCCTCATTTCGGTCGGTTCGTCGACGTTCCCGGGCCCCTAGTCTCTTTTCTATAGAAGATATTACAACCGGCAGGGTGTGTGCTCGAGCTGAATTGAATGCCTCCTACGGCATTCCACGTTAAGATGCACTCCCACCACTAGACGCGTTCGAGGTCAGCTTATTTCGTGTAACGTACAAGAGCGGTTTGATGCCTGTGTATCTCTTCAAGTTAAAATAGGAGTTGAAGTTGTCCCTAGATAAGGCTCCTTCGATCTCGGGGAACTTCTATTGTAGACTAAATCTCTATTCATAAGTGAATTTACTCACTCTTATGTTTATTATGGGTTACTTTCCCGACTGTGTGCTCGGATATTCTCTAGACAGCGGAGCTCGCCACCAAAATTTGTTACTCTGAGTTTGAACCCTTTTGACCATCTTTTATATGTTTTCACCCACTTATATTCCAATTTCCTTATTTTAAAATCTCTCCGTCGTTCTGCGCCCACCTGATGAATTAGACGTTTATTTATAGGCAAGTGACAGTGATTGGGGTGCATTGTACTTCTCCATTTATTCTTTGAAACTGTTGGTACACTGTTCTTTATTAATTTTTCTTTTTATTTATTTATTTTTATTATTTTTATTTTATTTTGGGGACCCCCCTCCGTGGATATGAAATGAACGGGCAGTTGGCCCCGTGAGTGGTGGATCATTTAAAAAAAAAAAAAAATAATCAAAATAATACAAATAAAAATATATCATTAAATATTCATATAATATTTTAATTATTATACTATATATGGAGTATATATATATATTGAAATACTATAGGGATATAACATATTTTCTAATTTCATATTAAATTAATTTATATGTAAAGATTAAAATATATATTTATATAACAATGGCTTACAAACAAGCAGTGGCCTGTTCAGAATGTTAGGAATTCTCAGAAAAACCCCTTATACACTTATTCACACTGCTGATGTGATCAATGGGCCCTAGCAGAAGATGTCAAGCGTAATTATGTTTGTTACAATCCACGCTCGTGTGACTAAAAAGTTTAAGAGACGAAATATTGTGTTCTCATTGTTGTGGAAACTATATCCCCACCCCAAATCAGATAACCACAGACGCACTCTACCTCCACGCGTTCGGGTCGTTAATGCGACAAACAGTGGCCACCAGCGCAGAGTGAATATACTTTTAATTAACGGTGGAATATATTTATGATTAAACTGCGTTGAATTTTTGTAGCAGTGCGAACTGCGTACATATACATACGAACATTTATATTCTGCCATCGTTATTAAAGTATTTCACTCTGCGCCCGATGTGACGGCCACCTGTTTGTCGCGCTACGCCCGAGCTTGTGGTACGGTAGACGTGTGGTGCGGCTCGTCGTTGGTCTTCTGTTGCTTGGATAGTTAGGGTGAATATATTCACACTTATTAGGAACTAATTCTTCGCTTGCTTATTATCTTTAGTTCCATTCGTAGCGCTTGTGGTTCAGTTTTCAACACTTACGCGGACATTGCTTAGGGTCAGCGTTCACATTCTCGAGCAGTTGTAAATATAACCTTAGGTGTATTTTGATTATTAAATATTAGAATAAAGTATTATTATACTATCCACTAATCATGGGGATCATATTATGCTATAAAGGAGTGTAGCCAATAATCACTAGTATATAGGTATATATATATATATCTATTATATTATATATATAATATGATACTTATACTATTATTATAAATATATATATATTATATATTCTCTGAAATTAATATAATTAATATCTTTAATTCTCCATTCAAGATTGGCTAATAATTTAAAAAATTCCATTTCCTTCCCAGCATCATTTTGCTACGACATCTCTTATCTCTGTTACCCCATACGCTCTCCCAAACTCTTCACACATCAAAACATTTCTTTAAACCATCACAGAACTTAGTACTTTAACATAAACCTGTTAAACAATAATATTATAGGGACGGTAACTAATAAAAACATCCTAGAATAAGATTAATAGTGCCAAAACAGAACGTGCAAACTTTACCTTTCTCCCCCCCTCTCCCCTTTCCCATAATATATAAGTTGAACCCTTTGCAAATATTTAAGCAGAAGAAAATCCCACATAACCCTTCTCGTAATTCACGTAAGTAAACTACGGGGAAATTAATATGCTGCAGCACATCTACATGTACACCGATATTCCATTCCCTGCATTAGGCTAAGTAGCTTTGAGACACGTATTTGAATTGATGTCGAGTAAATCTGGCTGCAATGCTTTTATTGCACCCACGTCGTGGAAACATCCGAAATTACATCCACCATCCCACAAGGATTTCAAAAAAAAATATTCACATCGAGCAATATCAGTTATATCACTACTTTACTTTCTTACTCTCCTCCGATCTGTGGGATGATATCCAGGCGTCCTGGCAACAGGCATGGTTTACGGCGCGGCATAGGACTTCTTATATTAAATATACTATACCTATTAGTATATATATATAGTATATACTAATATAATATTATTAATTTATTTGTATATAAATTGTTATTATTTTGTTATTTGCTAAAAAAAGGAAATAAAATATAAAGATTTAATATTATAACGCGTATAGGGTATAATATACTAATAACTACCAAGTCCCACTAGAGTATTAATACTCCTTTCGATTATCCTTATACAAATTGCGAGATTCTTAATTATTATTTCTTATAGGTTGACTTTTGATATGGAATGACATATATAAATATATATATATATATATAATATTATTATACTATTAGTGTCATCTTTTTGCTAATAGGCTTGGGGTAATCACATAATGTCATAATATAAGGTACTTTATCATATAAATATATTATATAATATATATTATTATATCAGCTATATGATTTTAAAACCTTATAAATTATTGTTATATATATATATATATATATGAGATATATATAGTATAATATATATACTTATATATATCATATTATATATATATATTATTTTAAATATATTTAATATGATCGAATATTATATTATGTGTATATATATACCCGTTTTCTGGATGAGAGTAACATTTCATAGGGAAGTTCTATGGTAACGTTACATATCTCCCAAGGGTTGTTTGGTGGTAACGTTACATTTCAAAGAGATTTGGTATGGATCGTGCAGCTATCATTTTTCCAAAGGTTTATTGTTGGTAGAGGCGTTTTTACTCTATAATGTGGTCGGGTAGTTTGCTAATAGGTTGTTGGTGAAAAAAAACAATATCTTCCATTGTTAACGAAACATAATTGAAATTAGTTACTCAGTTGTAACACATTCGATTAGTGTAGGTAAGTAACTAAAAATCGTAAAGCTCTGAGGATGTAATTTATCAAGTCTAAGCCGTCACTTACAACTAATTAAATATTTTAATGGTTTATTTACAGTTCTTGAATATTATTACAAGCCTTGGTGGAAAAAGCGGAATGTGCTTATGAGATATAAAAAAAAACATAGTCATGATTTTTTCCTGGTTTATTTATTTTTTAAAATAACGATTTGTATTTTAAAATTGTTTGTGTACGACCGTTGTATTACACTGATTAAAGTCCAATAATTAAATTGGTGAGAGCGGGATATTTATCTTGAATCCTGGAAAACAAGTAATAATAAAATAGGTCTTATGGAGCAACTCATTTTAGATATTAGAAGAATGATTAATTCAGAATGAATCAATAGGAAGAGTTACATTGTCCTATCTTATCACATGATTGACATACGCCCTTGGACGAATGGTGGATAGGGGCAGGATGTATGGGTATGAAAGTTCAAACAGGAAAAAAGGATTAGGGATTAACATTAAAATAATTTGAGTTATTATGATACTAAGGACTTTATGATGTCTGGTGTTGATTTAATCTTTTCCATTTATCATAATAACATTTCCTAATTGATAATATATTATTTCAATTTTTCATTACTTTACTCGGTGTATATTATATTCATTAAACTTTGTGGTGCAAAACAAGGTACTGTGTGGTAGAACGTAATACCTTAGGTGAAGCGTGACACAGTCTAGATTAGGCCTTGCTGCGTCTGGGATGGTCTGAGGGTTTACCAACAAGCTTTGCAAGTTTCCTTTAAATCTATACATAAGTCTGGAAAGAATAAAAGTTAATTTTTTATTTAATTGGTAATGTTATTTTGTTAATAATAGTCTCCCGCTACTCTACTTCTCTCTCTCTTTTCTCTCTCTTTCTGTCGTCTTCTCTCTCTCTCTCTCTGCTGCTTTCTACTCTCTCTCTTCATGATTATCTATTGTAACTTTGAATGTCTAACCTTTATGTGCTCTTCATTGATACTATCTATGCTATCTATCCTTATCTATCTTATCTATCTGATCTATCTATCTATCTATCTATCTATCGTATTATCTATCTATTCATATCTATCTTATCTATCTATCTATCTATCTATCTAGATTATGGTCTAATCTATCTATCGATGCTCTATTACTCAATTTCATCTAATCTGAGTTAACTATCTATTATCAGAATTCTATACTATTTACTCATATATCTAATCTATTGCTTACTATTATCTACTATTCTTATCTATCTTATCTATTCTTATTTTATTCCGGGCATGACTGGGATAGGGAATGTCTTAAAGACATACTGCTTCCATCGAATCAACAACTTCAGTCGCCTTCTGACCTTCTTAAGTATTATTCTTACTTTCTTATGGTTAGTACTGCGACATTCTATGGTGTCAAGTGCGCTGTCTTAAGTTATTTATTTTAATTATTTCAATTATTAAATTGGCTGACTGGGACAGTTCTAGATGAGCCCCTACATATCACGATCGGTTCCATAAAGTCTTATCTATTCTATCTATTCTATCTATCTATCGTTCATATCTATCTATCTATCTATCTATTATATATTCTATCTATCTATTCTATTATCTTGCATCAATGCCTATCTAATCCTACCTATCTATCTATCATCTATCTATTCTATCTATCTTATCTATCTATCTATCTATCTATCTATTCTATTCTATCTATCTATCTATCTTCTATCTATCTAATCTATCTATCTATCCTTTCTATACCGCTCCACAATTAGTAGTAGGATCTCACTATGCGTCCATAGGAATTATCGCTCCCTTACACGCTACCAAACTCTTGAGCTCTCTCTAACCTATTCACTCGGACTATCTATCAATTATCTGCCTCATAACCTGTATGATGAAACAGCATCACGTCATCGAATCATGTATGCTAACACCCATCGATAATGACTCTTCCTCTATCTCTCAAGGTATTGCTAGTTCTATCCTTACTATAGCTCAAGTACAATCACAGCTCATTTTACGATGTATACTGTATATTACAATTATCTCCATATAGATTCGCTACCAGCTAAGCTACTCTGATACGTCGCGCAAGCCTGTAATAATGACATTGATACTACCAACATGAATCATACTATTCTATTCTATCATATTATCTACTCTATCTATCATATCTATCTATCTATTCTATCTATCTATCTATCTATCATATCTATCTATCTATCTATTCTTATCTTCTTACCTTTTTTATCGATTTTCGATCTTAATTATCAAATCCTGATTAAAAGATCTGATCTATCTAATCTATCTTATTCTATCAATCATATCTTATTCTATTCATCTATCTATCTAATCATCTATCTATCTATCTATTCCTATCCAGTCTCTATCTATCTATCTATCCTTATATTATAATTATGTAATTATCTACCTCTAATCTCTATCTAATCTATATGTAATATTTATCTTCATATCCTATTCTTATTTAATTCTATTATTATCTATCTATCTATCTTTTCTATCTAATCTCGATCTATCCGTATTATCTACTCCCTACGTCCTCGTATTATCTTCTATCATAACTAATCTTCTATCTAATCTAATCGTATCTATCCTATCATATCTATCTATATACCTCTCCACACAGAAACCTTTATCTTTCCTCTCTCACTCTCCTCTCTCCTATCAAAGGTCAGTTGTTATGCTATCATATCTTATCACTCATCTATACAGTCTCGTAAAAATTCTCTATCATTCTATCTATTCTAGTCCTTATTTATCTATCTAAATATCCTTATCTATTATCTATATCTATCTTATCCCTATCAAATTATTAACAATTCATTTGGTATCTATTCTATCTATCTATCTTATCTCTCTCCTCTCTTCTTCTTCTCTCTCCTGCTCTCTCTCTCTCTCTCTCTCTCTCTCTCTCTCTGCTCTCCTCTCTCTTCTTCTCTCTCTCTCTCTCTTCTTCTCTCTCTCTCTCTCTCTCTTCTCTCTCTCTCTCTTCTCTGCTCTTCTCTCTCTCTCTCTCTCTCTCTCTCTCTCTCTTCTCTTCTCTCTCTCTCTCGTTCTCTCTCTCTCTCCTCTGCTCTCTCTCTCTTCTCTCTCTCTCTCTCTCTCTCTCTCTCTTCTCGTCTCTCTCTTCTCTTCTCCTCTCTCTCTCTCTCTCTCTCTCCTCTCTTCTCTCTCTCTTCTCTCCTCTCTCTCTCTCTCTTCTTCTCTCTTCTTCTCTCTCTCTCTCTCTCTCTTCTCTCTCTCGTCATATATTATATATATATATAATATATATATTATAATATATATTAGAATTATATATTTCTTATACTATATATTATATAGTATCATATACCTATATACTATATACGTAGTGTGTCGATATATATTAAACGTATTATACTTAGCTAATATACTCTATATAAGTATATTACATAACTATAATATATGTGTGGTCAGTAGCTAGGAGGTCCATTTTTGTCCGAGAACCGCTAGCTCCGCCCCCTTCTCTTACTGTGACACTTGACTGACGTCCGTAGCCTCTCCGCCCCCTTTTGAACTTGACTGGACGTAGGTCATTTTGACCAACGCGTTATTTTACGCTGACTTGAATCTTTTTGGGCGGACCTAACCATTTTTACTCCTATGCTACACTTCATATGAGTGTTTTTATTTTGTTTCGTACTTGTTTATTTTTTTTTGTATAGATTTCTAATTTATTTTATTTTATTTTTATTAATATATTTTTACATTTCTATTTATTTATCTTTTTTTTTTTTTTTTTTTTTTTTTTTTCTCAGTTTGTTTTTTTTTTTGATTTCTTATTTTTTTTTTTTGTCTGTTTATTTATTTTATTTATTTATTTTTTTTTTTTTTTTTTTTTCGCGGATTTCCCCCCCCCCTCCACCATAAAGGTGGGGACGGCGTTTCGGAGTTCCACCAACGCGTTTTTCCTTCAACCGCAAGGAGCCCCGCCGAAGCGGCGCCCGCAATCCGAGCGCACCCACCGCACCGCACCTGCACCTGCGGCCGGATCGCATCCGCCACCTAATGCACCAAGCCGGACCGTTTTTTTCGCTTTTTCGCATCCTCGTTTTTTTTCTCTATAACTCGATGACATGTATTTTAATATCCACGGATGCATCCATAGACACATACACTCCCCCTTCTAACACACACAACCCCTCATCATTCCCGAAGTCCTTCCCTCTAACCCTCCGTTCTATTCACCGTTACTCTTATACCCATTCCATTCACGTTGGACTGCTTTATCTGTCTGGTGCTACCTTCAAGAAGGTTATTCCTTAATCCCTACATGGATATACCATAAAATTTCATTGAATCTATTTTCAAAATTTGCTTCACCTATATACTATATACTATTATATATTATAATATATATATAATTATATATAATATATATATAGATACTAATAATACATCTAACTAATATATATATATATATCATAGTATATATACTACGTATTTATATATATATATACATATATACATATATATATATATAGTTCTATATATAGTCATATTAATATTTATATATATAAGTACTATTTATAAGTATATACTATACTATAATATTATACTACCGCTTATATTATTATTATAGTCATTATATATATATATATGATTATATATAAGTATACATAATTTAATAATATATACATATATACTACTACTATATATAGAATATATAACTACACGTATAATATACCCATACTCCAAATATTTTGTCATTTATAGCCCAGGTATAAACTAGTATAAATAATATAATATATCGTCATATATATATATATATATATTATATACTCCATATATATATATATCATAGTATATATACTACTATTATATACTTATGTTATATACCGCTATATATATATATATATATATATTATATATATATATACTAATATTATATATATATTATTATATAATATATTATATATATATATATACTATATAAATATATACTATATTATATAATATATATATATATATTACTATATACTATATATATATATATATCTATTATAACTATATATATATATATTATATATAATATATATATATAATATACGTATATATATATACCATAGTATATCTATATATATATATATATTTGCTCCTCTGTACTTCTGAGTTTCACAGGATATCCCATGATACCCCTTGGGCCTTCTTTAAGGAATGGTCGCCACATGTCATTTTATACATGTATATGTATCATGCGTTTGCGCATACATGTAAATGCATCATGCGCATGCGCATCTTCTTTCTGATGCGAATCATCCCATCCGCAAGGAATAACATTAAATTGCGGATTTTAAGAAAGTGACCTCTTCCAGTCACTGACTGAACTTGAACTCGACCCGTAGCCTCTTAAGGAAGTGTATAGGACTTAACTAATGGGGCTCCGTCTGAATGCCCTTTAATAATAAACAAATGTTTACTTCATATATAAATCATTTTTAGGCATACAAAAATTTTGGAAATAGCATATTTCCCAATCACTTTTCTAAAATTAAACCACCATTTGTTACAGTTATGTATATATGCAATATTATATATAAACTATATATAATATATATTTATATATATATATATATATATATAACTATATATATATATCATATATATATTTATATATATATATATATAATACATATATATATATAATATTATAATATAATATATATTATATATATTATATACTATATAGTATAATATACAACGATGGAGAGAGATGACGAGAGATCGAGACAGAGAGAAGACGAGAGAGAGAAAGAGAAGAGAGACACGGGAGAGAGAGAGAGAGAGGCTGAGTTATATATATATATATTATATATATAGTATAGTTATATATATATATATTATTATATACTATTATAATAATAATTATATGTAGTATATATATATATATATATATATATATATATATCTATATATATATATAGATATATATATTATATATATATATAATACTACTACTATATATATATATAGTATATATATACTCATATTATATATATTAACCTTGTTTGACCATGATATGTCGACATTGACCTTGCCGGATACCATATTACCAGCCTACATCTAGGCCTAAACCTGCACCTAAACCTACCTTACCAACCTAACGTCTAACCTTAACTAACCAACCTAAACGCTAACCTAACCTCCCCAGCGTTACACCTTATAACTAGCACTACACTATTCCCATACCCTGCACCTTTAGCCTCCGCCCCCGCCTTGAGCTCATCCAGGTAAATGATTGCTAAAGCCTTTGCGTAGGTATCTTGTGCTTAAATTTGAGTCATTAGGAACCTGACCTGTGATGGATCTTCTAACTTATTTCCATCCGTGGCACCACACACACACACACACACCACACACACACACACACACACACACACACACAACACACGCACGCACACACAACACACACACACACACACCAACACACACACACACACGCAACACACAACACAACGTTTATACTGCTATATACCACATTACCACAACTTATCTTATATACAACAGCCCACAACACGACACCCACACACACACACATTTACACACATTCACTATGAAACTCCATAGACTAACACATTCACCTTATGACATCTTTTATACACACATTCACAATATACACTAAGCATTTGAGCCCATATGACAAACTTATCATTAATACCACTATACACAAGCGGCACAAACACCCCACCACACACACATACACACACCACTACACTAGTATACCACAGCATTCACTATCACCTTACACTCACAATAGACACTTACACTACATTACACTTTACACCACGTATAAACACAGGACCAACCCTTTGGTCTTCCATGGGTCAAATTTTGCCCACGGTATATTTTCACGAGTTAAACATCTTTTATTTAAAAACATATACTTTACAGACCTTTAAAGCAGTAAATCAGTAAATCAATAGAGGGGTGACCTAACAACCTAGGGTTAGTATGCTTTTGTTTTACTGTTTTACTGGTTACTCATGTTTTACTGTTTACTTATATGTTACTGCTTAACTCACATATTTATTAACGATACATACCTCTAAAGCAGTAAATTCAGTAAATCAATAGAGGTGCTTAAACCTAAACACATCATAACGGCCGTGCAGAATATATACGAAACTATCATCGAGTCGACCCTTACTGATCATTACTGCTTATCCAATCAACAACTCAAGAGTACTTATATTCTATAAATATATAACGTTTTACTGCTTTAACTCGACATATGATTATATTTATAACCATTACATACCTTAAAGCAGTAAATCAGTAAATTCAGTAAATCAGTAAATAAAGCAACAAAGGGATTAGTAGCTTTTGTTTTTACTGTTTAGCTGCTTACACTCATGTTTACTGCTAATTCATGGTTTTACTGCTCTAATTCATTATTGTTTTTACTGCTTTTAACTCACATATTTATTAACATTGACATACCTTTAAAAGCAGTAAATCAGTCAAATCAATAGAGCGTGTGGACACCACGAACAACACAGAGCGGGAGCATGGCCATTAGTTATGCTTCCTGTTTACTGCTTTACTAGCTAGTAACATCATGTTTTACTGCTTTAACTTTCGTGCTTTACTCACATAATTAAGTTCACTTGCATTGTAAAATAACATATTCCCACTGCTTTTACTGCTGTTAACTTTCTGCTTTACTTCGCTACTTTCTGCTTTTACTGCTAACTTTCTGCCTTTACTGTCGTTTAACTTCTGTCTTTCATCTGCTTTAACATCACTAAACACCTAATTAATACAACATTATCGTTTTTTCTATCCTTGCTCTTTATAATACTCTACTGCCTTCTCACGAACTTCAAATGAATCTATTTCCAAGATTTTCAAAATATATCATAACAAATCACTTATTATTTTTCAAATATCTCTAAACATATTAAACAAATTAGCATTTTAGAAAAAAATATCACAATCTATATGAATCTCTCTCTGCATTCCAAACCGAACAAATATGTTCATTATTTTTGATCACCACCACCACCACACACACACACACCACACCACACACATCACAAAACACTTTAAATTTGTTCTTTACACATATACACACATTCACTATACATTTACCCATAGACTTCACTATGAAACATTCTTACATTTTACCATAGACACTTACATTTAATTATACACATATGACATACACCCATTCACTATGATACTTATATCACACAGTTCACTATGACAATACACTTACCGTCCATAGACACCTTACATTTACACTTTAGCACCTCACACACAGATTACATATACATCACACAGATTTACTTACACTCAACAGAATGTACTTACACTCACACACAGATTACTTACACACACAGATTTACTTACACTTGCACACAGATTACACACACACACACACACACTCATCACACACACAACACACACACACACACACACACACACCTACACCCAGGCCACTCACTTACACATACACACCACGCACACCTCATTACACATAAATATGCATAAAATTGATTAAAAACATTTTATGTTTTCTAATTAAAACGTACTATTTATAGTTACTATTCACAATTAACTAAAATATTTTCTGTTAAATGTGGTTTAAAGCTTCATATTATTATTATTCTTGTATTTTATTTATTTCAAGAAAAGACTCATAGGTTCTTAACACAGAGTTTTTAGGCTGACCATGCTTTATCAAAGTCAACCAACACCTAAGAACTTTGTGATGTACTGACCACTAGACGTTACCATTGAGATAAAATCAGATAAGGACCAGCAGAATTTCTAGATCAAGCTATGCCACGTTGTGTTCTATTGACTTACTGCTTTACATCATCTTTAGCCATGTACATAGATAATAACAAAATAAGTCTTCTCTGCTAACATAACATGTATCTTATTAAAATCATTCTAAGTTTCCCAATATTTTAGAAAATAACAATTATTCACTTACATTATATATATATTCACTCGATGTGTAACCTAAAAATATTTCTAAAGTCTTTCTCTAAATAATTCGGTTTTTTCTTTATATATTTATTATCATTATCTATGTACATTGACAATCCCATCACGAGAAGAGACAGTCAACTCAACCCGCACTCCTTAACCAGATAGCGAAACTGCACCTTTCTCGGTAAAATCTGTGTGGTAGAGAGACTTAAATCTACACTTTAGGGCTCTAAATTTTATGGTGATAATCCGTTTTGTATACCCGAGCGCTCGATTATATAAGCCTAATTCACAGTGTCAAAATATATTTTCAAACTGACCTTTTTTTGTAAAATGCTGGTTGCAATATAAACATAATATCGTTCAGGGTGCCTCAAAATTTTACGCCTAAATTACTTAGGGATGAGATAGCCTATTTTGCTAGACTCGGCTTAATTTAATTCTCCTTAGAACGTACCAGGGTCACAAAATGAGTGACTTCCTCGTTATAGACAGAGAATCGACTTGTATTTATCATATTTTTAAAAGTATATTTCAAACTGAAACATGCTGGATCGAAAACGATCCTTTAAGCAGGTAAAAAAGAGGACAATCGTTTTCCATTAACTTTGTGATGGTAGGGTAATCGCTTTATCTCTTACTATACTCCGGTATGTATCTGGTCGAGAATTATTTTATGGCTTTTCAAGAATTAACTTAGTCTTTAAACTTATATTTGAGCAGTGTGTGTTACTTGTCTTTTAGACCCAAACTCATTTAAAATCATAAGTATTTTTAGCTGTTAAGCGGGGGAGCGGGTCTTCACAAGTCTAATTCATGATTTGTATTAAAAGTGTTTTTTATTTTACTTTGGTATATATATATCATATTTATATAATAATTATACTTACTCAATTCCGTGAGAATGATTAATTATATTAATTTCACTTAGAATAGTATAAATTATATTAAAATTATATTAGTTTGCATAAGTAACACCTAGGCTCAAGCATGAGCCCCACCGCAAAGGCAAGCCAACCCCGCCGCCGCAGGCCCCGCAGGTGCGCATATTTCGCGTTCCCGCCCGGCCGTGGCACATGCGCCCGCAGGCTGCAATATTTCCGCGCGGAATCGAAAATATACGTATATATGTATATATAGTATATATATATATATAGTATTTGTAGATACCTTTAGTAGTATACGACTAAGTATATCCCTATATAGATATATATATATATATATTTAGTAATGAGGCTATCATTGGTACGGTCTTATAACATTTATAGATATTATCACTATTATTATGATATAGTATAATATTATTTAGTATATTTTCGTCAGATGGTCAATTATTGCGCTCTGTCAGGGCGACGCGGCGGCGGGAACGCGGAAATATTGCGCCTGCGCTGCTGCACGCTCGTCGGTGGTGCGGGTAGTTGGCTGCCTTGCGTGGTGGGTGCTCATGCTGAGCACCTGGTGTTAGTGCTGAAGAAATACTTAAGTGAATTAATTATTATCATATTCTCATTGAAAATTAATAATTATTCCTCAATGTAAGTTATTTATTATAAATTAATTTGATTATACATTAGGTAAAAAATAAAAAACACTTTTAATACAAATCAGATAACCTTGTGCACCGCTGTAACAGGCTAAAAATGAACTATTGATTTTAAAAGAGTTTGTGGTCTAAAAGATAATAAAACACACCATCTGTTCATATGAGACAAGTTTAACAAAAAGAACTGAGCGTGTAAATTTTCAAAAGACGACTAAAATAATTCTCGACCACATCACATACCGAAGGTTCCATATAGAGATAAGGATTTTTGACCCTTACCCAATCACAAGTAAGCGAAAACACTTTCTATTTTACCTTGCTTAAGAAGAGGATCTTTGCCGATCCAGTTATGCTTTCAAGTTTGAAATAGTATTTTATAAAATCAATGGTCCTTTTAAATAACACTATGTAGTTCTTGTACATATACGGGAATTACCTTTTGATCCTGTTTATTAGATTAAATTAGCCCGTTTCTACAAAGATAGGTTATCCGTAAATTTAGGGATAATGATTATGGTTCTCTGAGGTCAGTTTCGATACTCTGTTTGTGGTTCACTGAAGTCAATTTCGATACTTTGTTTGTGGTTGTCTGATGTCAGTTTCGATACTCTGATTGTGGTTTCGTGAAATCAATTTCGATACTCCGTTTGTGGTTCTCTAAAATCAGTTTCTTATGATGTCAATTTCGATACTCTGTTTGTGGTTTTCTAAAGTCAGTTTCGATACTCTGTTTGTTGTTCTCTGAAGTCAGTTTCGATACTCCGTTTGTGGTTCTCTGAACTGTAGTTATTCTGCTTTAAATCAGTTTTGATACTCTGTTTTTGGTTATTTTGCTATTAAGTACGTGGCGCAAAATTTTCTTAAATAAATTCTATTGTCTATTAACAGTAACACGTTTATTAAATTTGATTTTTATAAATACATGTATATGTTCAGCATAATTGAGAGAAGAACTTAGTTTTTTGTAATTAATTTATTATTATACTATTATATTTAACATAAAAACTAAAAAGATGAATTGTAGTAATAGCAGTTATTACTTGAATCTAATTAGAGAGAACCAAATACGTCTTTTTTATGGAGCCAGTAAGTGCTTTGGATGTAGTAGGGGATGTGCTAGGGACTGCGGTCCCTTACTGATAATTTGTACTGGATTTGTATTGCTGTGTGAAAGTATCTGTCTAAGAATGTATTCGTTTCTTATACAATAAATTTCACTAAAATTTAATGTAAAAGGCGGAGTTTTGCTAATCGATTCTTGAAGTGCTCAAATGGTTAATTAAAATCAAGTAATTAATACGAGTTTTAAATAAATCAACAATTCTTTGCTCAAAGATCATAATGATATGATATTATAATTATATAATAAGTTTAATAGAGAAACTTTGAAATAATTTCTAGTTATATATATATATATCTGATAATATATAGGTAAATTATTTAAAAATCGTACTTTTATTAAAAAACATAATAAAATAGTTATTTAATAAATTATAACGTTATTGTAGTCTAAGTGAAGTGTGCGTGGGTAGTATTTAATGTTTAAATGAGTGTGTGCGTGGTTAGTGTATGTGTGTGTGTGTTGTTGTAGGTGTGTGTGTGTGTTGTGTAAATCTGTGGGCAAGTGTAAGTAAATCTGTTGTGTAGTAAATCTGTGTGTGAGGGTGTAAGTAAATTGGTGACTGTAAGTAAATCTTGTGTAGTGTAAGCATAAATCTGTGTGTGTGTGAGGATTAAAAGTAGTAAATGTAATGTATATCAAACAAAAGTTGTAAGTGTGTTTAATGTGTCATAGTGAATGTGTGATAATATAGTATCTATAGTGAATGTTGTTGTGTGAACCGCACTGTGTATAATGTAAATTTGTATAATGTAGATTGTTCTATTGGTATAAATTAAGTAAGTGTTTCATAGTGAATGTGTGTATAAGTTGTCATAGTGAATGTGTTGTATATTGTGTAGTGTTTATGTGTAATAGTTGTATTGTTGTGTGATGTGTGTGAATGTAATTGATGTGTGTGTTGTGTGTGTGTGATGTGTGTGTATGTGTTCTACAATAATAATATACTCAATAGGCATGAAGGTATAATAACACTAAGTATTATATAAAAATAAAATATATAAAATAATAAAATAATATATAAAATAATAAAATATAAAATATAAATAAATAAAAATAAATAAATAAAGTATTAAAACAAAAATATAAAAACATCATACATGTTTAATAAAAATTATATAGAGTTTAATACTTATTGGGGTAAATAATAATACCTTTGAGTGGCGAACAATAAGTTTAAAATGGGTATGTGATTCAAGAGATATGTGCTGTCGTAGAAGCAGAAAGTTAAAGCTAGTTAAAGCAGAAAGTTAACAGTCAGTAAAGAGATATAAGTTAAAGCAGTAAAAAGAAGCAGGAAAGTATAATTAAAGCAGAAAACATGAGTATTTTAAAAGCAGTTAAAGCAGGTATAAACAAACAGCTATACTACATTCCCCCCCCGTCTCGATGTTAAGCTCACGCCTCTAATGAATTCACATATTTACGTGGCAAATTAAGGTATGGTAAATGTTAATGAATTATGTGAGATATAAAGCATCTAAAAAAGAATTCATATGAGTATAAGCAGTCTCATAAATAAACATGGAGTACTAAAAGCAAGTAAAAAATGATAGTTAAAGCCAGATAAAAACGTCAAAAGTAAAACAAAAAAGACATACTTAATTCCCAACTATGATGTTAGTAACCACTTAATTGATTACTGCATTACTGCTTAGGTACTGTATCAATGTTTATAATGAACTATGGTAGTATTAAACGCAGTATAAACGATAGTAAGTTTAAAACAGTGAAGACTATGAGTTTGTTTCATAAGCAAGTAAACTCAGTAATATAACTCTCCAAAAGTATAACATAATATTACCCCACATAGTGTCTAGTTAAACTCCTCTCATTGATTCTACTAAATTTAACTGAGCTTGAGGCATGCTCACTCTAACTATTATAAAATATCTGTGATGTTATATAGCTCTCAGTAAAAGCATATATACGTTAAAAACCAGTTTAAAAACATGAGTAATATATAGCAGTCAAAACAGTAAAATCTATAGCAATCACTATCCGCCCTAGGATATGTTAGTTTAAACACCTCTATTGAGTTACTTGATTTATACCTGCTTCAAGTCTGTAAAGCTACTATGTTTTTAAATAAAAATGTTTAAGTGTCACTAAAATATAACGATGGGCTAAAATTGAAGACCATTGGTGAGAACCATAAGGGTTTTGGTCGTGTGTTTATACATGTGTATAAGTGTAAAGTAAGTGTAAAGTGTCTTAATATGGTGGAGTGTAACGTGTCTATAGTGAATGTTGTTTGTATAAGTGTAAGTAGGGTTATATATTATTGATGTGTATGTGACTTATAATAGTATAATATGTGTGTGTAGGGATTAATCACAGTCTTAGTGATGTCCGAAGTTTATAGTCTTATTAATGATATATGCTTATGGGGTTTAGTTTCTCTTACGTAGTCTCGTTATGTGCGATTCATAGAAATTTAAATATTTCACATAACTTTCTTGAATTTTCTATGCTATAAGCACTTTCTTTTAAAAATACGCCATAAGTAAAATTTACATACCTTTTATGAGGTGTATATAAAAGAGAAAAGCGCCACTCGCGAGAGTACAATGCGGTCATTGTGAGAACTAAACGCGATGCTCAAATTCTCAAATAAGGTGACAGCGTCCAAAACGCTAGCGGAATTACTTACTACAAATATACTATAAGTTAATACTATCAGTATTATATAATATACCTTAATATATAATAATCTATATATAAATATTATATAATATTATATATATATAAATATATATACTAATATCTATTAATATATTATATATTATATTATTATAATATATATATATTAAATAATTATATATATATATGGGCGTAAAGGCTGGATTTCAATTTTAAGTGGTGCAAAAGGAATTGAACCTGATATTAATATATAGATATATATAGTAATATAGTATTATCATATATATATATCATATTATATTAATTATAATTAATATTAACTCTATATATATAATATATATTATTTATTATCAAATCTTTTAATATTATCATAACTGCAAAATTTTCTAATTTCATTATATATTATGCTATATATAATAATTCTCTAAAATAAAAAAATATAATATAATTCTTTACCAAATTCGCACAATTTCAATCACTTTTCTATTCGCAGATTTAAATCAGGGTTCTAAAATTCCAATCATAGGTTTCTTAGGCCATATACCTCTTAAAAAGGTACAGTAAGTACCCAATGTCTCCGCAAGAAAATGAAAAATTTATATTCAGGTCTTAAAAAAATTGACCTCAAGGTTCAGTTATGTAACTATATTAAAATTATGCTGCAATTAGTTTTTAAAACTGAAAATTACTACAATTGTTTACAAGACTCAGGTTACACCTTCCGTGATGATTTAGCAGCTTTTGGCAGCCGCCAAATGCTATAGACATTTCTTCAGATTCTCATTCATGTTAAGCGGTAGAATATTAATAAAGCACAGCATTCTAGGTGGACTTATAAGCCAATATGAAAGCGGAAAACATAATATTCTTTAGAGGAAAAAAATGAGTAAGTTATAATACGTTAGTAATAACTAGCTCTAAATGTGCACTAATTTAAATCTTTATACAAATCGAAATTCATGAGATGAATCTTTTAACACTAGATTTTTCTGTGAGCCAAATAAGATCCATTAAAACTTGCTCTATGGGAAACATAGTTTCATTTCTTTATTTTCGGACAAGATTCTCACGGGGGGGGGTGGCAATGCACCCACTGCAACATACAATAGTATAGTTATTACTATACATACTATATATATAAATAATTTACCTAATGTCTAATTATAAATATATACTCTCATAAATAATACAAAGTTCACATTTATTATATTGGTTACTAACTATAGATATAATTTATATAAATTAAATTATGATATTAAATATATATAATATATATATTAATATATTAAGTTAATCAATTATATAATTAAATCATACTAAATATACTATGTTTTATAATTATAAAAATAAAACGTATATATATAATAGATTATATTATATAATAATATCAAATAATATTACATAAATAAATATATACATATTATATATTATTTATTATATATAATATTTATAATATAATAATATTAGTATTATATTATTTTATATAATATTATTATAAATATAATTATATATATTATAAATTTATATTATTATATTTATTTTTAATAGATTAATATCATTTATAGTTATATTATATTAAAATACATATTATCTTAGTATATAGCTAATAATAAAGTATATAAGCGTTCTGATACTACTAAAATATATTTATAGCGAATGAGTACTCTCTCAGTTAATGAAGTCACTGTAAGGGTACCGAGTTAAGAAACTATAGCATTGACATGCTTTCTGGCTGTTACGCTCGCAACTGAATTCTCTTTATATAACAGAGAATTTGAAAAGTTTTATACAGCATTTAATAAAATTGCTGTGAACCTCTTGCCATTGAACCGTGTGATTCATGACATTTTTTTTTCACCCCAAGAGATGATTGTATTCAAATTAGTCCATGCTCTTTGAGCCGCATTTTATTGTTGAGAGGAAATCTAATTTCATTGTTATTTTATTGCTTGCTTCCTTCTTCGTGGACTCCTTTATAGTTATTTATTATAATGGGTTAACTTTGTTTGGATAAACCATATATGATGATGGGTTTAGGATTATCCAAAGGTTGGGGCGGTTCTAATATAAATTATATCATTGTTATTTATATATAATATTATAATTTGTTTTTGGCTAGATTTCGCGTACGGAGTACTACATACTAGTTATTGTAATAATGTTCATATATAGATGTATTACTAAGGTGTATAGACGTATTCCGATTATTTATTTAAGATAAAAAACAAGCGGTTTGTTCTATTATTACTATAGTATATTAGATACGCAATCACATTACTATATGATTTTTAACTTTGGTATAAAATAAGTTATAGCCTCTCTTTTATATATAGGTATATATTATGTTATAATATATATATATACATATATATATTTACATACTAACATTTATACTCTCTCATCAGTGTTTTACTCAAAATTTAATATTATATGTATGATCATAATGGTTGTATATATACATCTATACTAATATATATATATTATATTATAAATATAGGGGGCTATATAATATATAATATAATGTATATATAAACTACCAATATATTATATATATATTATATATACTAATATATTTATATATATAATATATATTGTGTATAATATTTTATAGCAACTCATTATATTATATTATATATATTATTATATAGTGTATATATAAAATTAAGACTACGTCTTATATTTATCGTATATATATTGTACAAGAACACTGGACCGTGAGACGGCGTTGATGTGAGAGGGTCTGACCCCCTTCGAGAAATTTTTTATTATCTATAAAGTTTTATATGGCTTTTTAATTTATTAAATGAGTGAATAATATTTGAAACCTTTTATTATTCATATATGTTTTTAATACAAATATAATATCAAACAAGATCAAAGCAAATTATGAGTTTTTATAGAATTGCATTAATGTTGGGTGAATAACATGTTTTTTTGGTTCTGAAGAGTGTTCTCAGGTTTAGTGATATTGTTTGAAGCAAGGTCTTGCTCGGAGGTCGTAAATTATAAATTTTTTCAGATCTCCGATAGTTCAGACTTTAGAATCTACAATATATATATGTTATTTTTCGTCTCTCGAACTTAATACAAATTCTGCCTTTTTAGCCAAATCTTTTTATAGAATTGCCGTGGATCACTTCAACTCCACTTAAGTCAAGAAAAAGGTTGTCAAATACTACGGTTTACCGATAGTGAAAGCTTGAGCCAACACTAGTAACTTAACAAAACTCACAGTCCTTACGTACGGCTGACAGTATAAGCTAATCACCTATGATAGTAGTGGCTATATAGCTAATCAAAATTATAATATAGTTTAATATTAAAATCGTAGGTTAGAGTAGAGTAGGCTGTTATAGTCAAGTTTTTTGAAATTTAATTTTTTTTAATGTTAAATACAGAAAGTGCTTCTGTAAATAGCTTAACTTAAATAAAAGTAAATGAAAACATTACAATTGATATTTTAAAACAGAGTTTTTTCTTTTTATATATAGCTAAAAAAAAAGCGTAGGACTTTCGGGTTGATATCATAGATTTATAAATGCTTTGTAATTGGATTTTTTTTGTTTCACGTGGAATTTGAGAAAGGATTGGATCATTTACAGATGCTTAATTCTCAAATGCTATTGCTAACTGCAGAAACAAGCTAATTCTACCGAAGATTATACAAATATGCCAGTTAGACAATTTTATCCATTATATTGAATTTAACAAATACTAAAATTTTCTTAAAATCAATTTTATATAAATTAGCTATAGTATATACTAGAATTGGACCTAATATTCACATTGATATTCCCTAATATTAAAAAAAATATTAACACACTAAGACACATGTGAACATGAATATAAAACGGTTCAATGGGTCTTTAAAGTATGCCTAAGACATAAAAGATTGCATACCGCAACACATGGACAAACAAATATATTTTATTTTCGGAGACAAATGTGTAATTTATGAAGAAGGCAAATTATTTTTTTTTTTTTTTTATTTGTACATGCGTGGGCTTTTTGGTGTCTTTTTTTTTTAAAGCGTAAGTAGCTGTATACATAAATTTAATTTAAATATAATAATAATAATATAAAATAATAATAATTAATATAATAATAATAATAAATAATAATAATGAATAATAAATTTATTAAATAATAATAATAATAATAATATAATAATAATAATTATTAATAATAAATAATAATAATTAATTATAATTCTATAAATTTTTTTTGACTATACGACTTCCGACTCCACTTTAAACATATAATTTCAGATCGACTACCTTACTCCACTTACACAGGAATTTCCGACTCCTGGAAAATTACACGTCTAAAGAATTTATCTACTCGACTCCTGGAAAATTGAACGACCCACGACTCCGTACTCCGTGGTTTGAAAGAACAAAAAGGTAGATACTCTGCAGAAGGATGCAAAACTTTAACTCGATGTTTTAAACATCAGTTAATTATATAAACATATTATATAATATATTCTATATATATATCTTATTAGAGTGGTATGTTACATATATCATTATTATTATATAGTAATTAATATAGTATTGATATATATATATATATATTTAATTATATAATTAATATATATATTATGTCATAGTATATTTAACTACATATATATACATACATAACTAAATAATTAAATATATACTATATATTAATATTATTTAATAATATATTATATATATTATTGTGTTATGACCAGACCCATCCGCACCGCAGTCCGCAATTTAGCGCGAACATCGCCACCTAAATTGACGGATCGCATCCGCAATACCGCTATACTCTTCTGAAAAATGAGGATTTTGATTATGTGATGTTCTAGCATTTTATTAAATGCTAATATAAAAATGATAGTTATTTGTCATTCGTTTATCATTGGGAGTTTCTGGGAAATATATGTAATTTTGATATTATCGATTCTGATTATATATACTAGCATATATACATAGTAACTAATGATACCTAAATAGACTGACAGTATTTAAATTACATAATATCTATAGTAGTAAGTGTTATATATTATATTAAATTATATAATATCTATACCTATTCAATCATGTTTAATATATAAGTATCATATATAATTACTTATTTATATTAATTTAATTTATAGTAATATATATATAATTCATATTATTTATAGCATATATATAATTTTTATACAAATAAAATATATTAATTTAATTTTAATATATATTTTATATGTAGTAAATTTAATATAATAGTAATCTATAGCAGGAAAGATGATTTTCATTAACTCAGCAAAAATTTCTTATATATACTTTTAATTATTACTGCAATTTATCTAAAATACTACAATAGCTACAGGAAAATGAAATACATTGTGCTGGAATGCTGGGTCCAGAGTTTTAGTCCGGAAATTGTTAAAAAAAATCAAGAACAACAAAACATACTACAAAAAAAAAATAGAAAAAAAAAAAAAAAAAAATCTTCAATAAACGTTACCCAATATCACACATGTTTTGAACTCATGACCATATTCTTCCATAACAAAATTATCTTATTAATGATAATGTAATTCTCAACAAAGAGCCGCATTGGCCGCCTTCTAGAAGTGTTCCCAGTCTAGATCCCATTATAACTTAATTAATACAGAATCATATAACCCATCTTCGCCACGAGAAACGCTCGACATTGGGACCTATTCTAGACGACAGTGTATCCCCCACGTATGTTCAATCCCTAATAATAATAATTCATATGGTACATTTACTTAAAGAAATTCAAAGCTAACCATGCAAGCGTGCCGTAGTTGATATCTCCCACTTAGACTCTCCCCTCCCAGACGACGTGTAGACCGGCCAACCGATTCGGAGCTGAAGTCGGTGGGCTCTCATCGGCCTCTCCGTGGAAACTCACTGGTAATTATAGTAGGAACTAATTCGTCACCTCCCCCTCTCACGGGGGTCCCGGAACCCACCGCTCATATGTGCTATATTTGCGCTGTTCGCGGAGGTTTCCTCGCCCATTCCGCCTACGGAGGTATTGAACAAAGACCTGCCCCCCCTGTGTTCCCGTCGTGACTGGGAGTCACTCTCTCTCCGTCTTACGGATTGCTGCTCGTATACATTCTGCCTTTATACCATTACAAAATAAAAAAAGAATTACTATAAATATTAATAATATCAGTTCTTAGGTAAATCCACTATAGTATGTTAGGTAACTAGTTCAAGCTTGTACTTAATATATTATAAGAAAAATATTACCTGTTATATATATATTATGTCCCCTTCTCCTAATAATAAATTAAAAATTAGCACAAAATTTTATTTATATATATATTTATATATATTATTTGTTTGATTATAACTCTCTCTCTAAACTCTCTAAAATTTTTTACCATAGAGGATATACCCTAAAATATGTCAATTCGCTCTTCGCTGTTAGCATTATATGTAGGTTTTTGAGATTTTTTTTATTTTCCGCACTAAAATTACCCTCAGGCACTCTTCATACAATAGTATTTCCTTTTGCCCTGTATCCATATTGGTTAGTTTTTTGAGATATCTGATTTTAAATAGTATATATATTTTGCTTTGTAATGAACATAAATATAAATATTCAATATTAATTACTAAATATCGTATTATATATATAATGATAATAATTATAATATTATAAAATTATTATTAATTATAAATTATTAATTATATAATAATATTAATTGATAAATATAATATTATATTATATAATATCATTAATAATATATATATATTATATATATTGTATAATATAACCATCAATTACTTAATTCATGCATGTATTATCCTATATCTTTATTACTAGTAAGTGAGATATATTTGTGTTTACCCTAAGCCTGAAAGTTCAAAATAATATGTTTATACTATATATATATATTATTTATCATATATTATTATATATAATGTCTTATTATATTATATTATAATAATATATATATATTAACATTAATACGCGTAGATAAATATTAATATAGTATATATACTAATATTATAGTAGTATAGTAAGTACTATTATATAGTATCACTTATACATATTATACTTTATATGATAAATATTATTATATAAATATATATAATTATATATATTATAGTAAATATGCATTATATATATATAGTTATATTATTATATATTACATGCATATCGTTTCCTCCACCTTTAAGTATATATAATAGGATATAGTATAGTTGCTTTTAAATAATTATTTATGATATTTATATATGATATATATATATATATATATATAATATAAACTATGTCTGCCACTATATAGACTGAACTTTTTATATATTATTGATGTATATATATATATATATAGTTTATATTATATAACAAGTGTGTGTATATCTATATACTATAGTACATATTAATGGTATTTAATTGTCGAGGAATATAGTGTAATAAAGTATAGGTTTAGTATATGATAATCAGCATAGGGTATATATTTTATACTTATAGTAATAATCTCGGGTATATGCGGTTGTAGGCTATGGATAGCAGAATGAAGCTGGTTAATGAAGAAGTGAAGAGCTATAGTAGGGCATAAATAGAGGCACGGTAATTGAGACACAGGTAAAGTGCTGAAAGGAGAGCCGTGAGATTTGTTATGATATGAAGGAAAGCGAAGAAGTGAAGATTTTTTATGTACAGTAGCATTGGCCGTTATAAGAGATTAATCAGATATGGTCACAGGAAGTGCTCACGAAGAGCTGTAGAAGTTAGAGTAATGTGTAACTATCGTAGAAGCACTAAATAAATGAGATGATAAATGATTTGGTAAACCATCGTGAGGATGAAGAAAAACAATAAAGTGTGGTGGGAATTAGGTAGATACTTTGAAGTGAGGTTGTTGAATTGGGAAGTGTCACTCAGTCGGATCAAAAGAGGATATGGGAGATGAAGAGGAGAGAGAGAGAATAAATGTGGAGGGAGTAATGGCTGTCACTCACAGAAGAAATGCCCAACATGGGTAATACGGAGGAGGTGAATTTGAGGAGCGCTTAAGGAAAATGAAGAGTCTGAAAAACTTCCCTGGTGAGGATGGGATAATATTGAGTTGCTGATAGGATCGAATGGATAGCCGATGTAGGACGAAAACCACAGGGTACTGAAAAAGACTTAACATGATGTCATTGAAAGATTTGTGAGCAAGATAGTTGCAGATGACTTATGTCGAGATGTAATTAGATTAAGTGATCGACGGAGATGGTGGAGAACGGTCTATATATTATGGCCACAATTATCCTATTAAAAGAGGTATGAGGCCCCGATACGGCAGAGGGACTAATTTTCCTGAAAATAATCTATATTCTTTATTAAGGTATATATATTCTTACAAACTACATTGGAATAGTCGCATGGACTCGAGAGTATATCATGAGAAGAAAGATATTAGAAAGAAAATTTAAGATCAGGAAAAAATAGAGCCAGATTGGAGTATTCGTAAGTGAGCAGTTAGGAGGCACGCTCAGCAGATGGTTGGAGCCATTACTATAAAATACTACTCAGTATTTAATGATTGACTTTTAATTTAGCAATATATACGTATAACATATGGAAAATAGCTATGGAGATAGAAGTACTTCTCTATAGTAACTGGAGAGATTCATATTATCGTACCTCTTCATAGACTGTGGTAAGAAGAGATAAAGGCTTTTCGATAGTTCTCTCGTTTGTACCACAGAGATTAGCAATTTGGTAGTATCCTGTAGAGGAATTATAAAGTTTGCGAACAGATCATGATTAAAGGCTCAAGGTAACTAAAATATACATACGTTTCAATAGTTATAAGTAAGGTTTAAGAACTAGTATAATATAAGAAACGTCAAGGATATGATTGATAGGTAAAACTGCGTAAGGACAGTTGGTAATGTGTCGCATTAGTTTTCGCCGATTTATTAGTTTTATAGCGTATGTACTTGACAGTCAGTCTTAATAGAGCTGTAATAGAGAAGAGTTTATCAGTAGCTGTATTCTGTACGGCAGAGAGCGAGTTAGTTGGTAATGCAGATGATGTTTGGTCACGTCTTAAATTGTCATGGGACGGGTGGATGTCATAGTGTGTGAATTGAGGTTGAGAAGTGCATATATGGTGCTTATTTTCAACGAAAATGTTGAGAGATTAAGAGGATGGCACACGTGCTAATTAAAATGAATTTATGTGGCAGACACACAATAAAGATAACGTTGGTAGTAAGCTTATTAAGTATATTCTTATTTAAAAGGGGAAGGAGAAGATTGGTACTTGTATAGATTAGTTATGTAGCTGTAGTAGTCGGGGGTAGAGTAGACTACAAAAAACATGTGATTAGAAGTCTAAATATCTGAGGAAGCACTTGGAAAGAAGCGTTTTGAGGTTGTGGCAGAAAGAATAAATTACGAGTAGGTTGAGCTTGCAGTTATGCAGGACATTGTTAATGAGTTCAGTATAGTAACCCCATCTTTGGAGAAAGATAAATATTAAGTAGCAAGAGGTGAAATGAGATGCAATATATACGATGGTATTATTGAGTATGAAGTGTTTTTGAATGCGCTCACGATAGACTCCGTGCAGATTAGGTCACGGCGACCGAACATTTGACGACATGTGACAGTGGTAGGGACGTGTGAGAAGAGTTTATAGATTTCAAACATCACGCGAGTTACTTATATATTGTGTTGTTGATAGACAGTGATATGGAAAGTTAACTCGAGAATGATACAGAATGATGAAGACGAGATTGGTGAAGGGAGGAGTTGTGGGGGTTGAAGACACTCATGTGAGGAATGAAAATTTAAATTAGACGCATGCGCAGACTGAGTGAGACCGTGGGAACACCTGATGAGAGCGTGCTGCAGTGAGGATGTGAGAGATAGAGAGTTTGCCTACTCATGGTGGTGGAAAGTTAAGATCGGAGTGTATGTGAGACGAGAGGCCAAGTACTCGCGGATAGAGATGGTGGAGAGACACTTAATGTAGTATGAATTCACTTGATGGAGGAAATACAGATGCCTGCAATGGAATGAGCTGATGGCGGATGGGATCGTACATAGCTTAGAACTTAAAAGAATGAAAGGAGGGAACGCTTCGGCACTGCCCGGGCTACTATACCATGGTCTTGTAAGATCTAGGTATCTTGATTACTTGGATTGTAAGTTGATGGAATGTATTATAGTAAGACTGGATACAATTGTTACTATACTAGTAAGTAGGTAGTTAATGCAGTATTACTACTTATTATACATATTAATATATAATATTAATCTATCTGTAATTTAAATACATATTGAAAGGTATTTTCCACACCGTGATCCACTTCTTTCAGCCACAATTCCTTTAGAAATTAGAATTTTTTCTTCAGTATACGCTAACCCTATTAATATAAAATGATTAAAGATGAAATTGTCATTATGTTTGGGATGAAAATGTATTTACTGCTATTAAAGATATAATGTATACGTACTACATCTACTATTATTATATACTTATATATATTTATAGTACTGTCGTGATAAATACTAGTCTACTTATACAAGTATCAATACAATTATAATAAGTATATAAAATATACAATCTACATAATATATAGATTTCACCTGCATAATATTTATGGGTATTACCACTATCTTTTAATATATAATATATGATTAGTTATCACTTATTACCAGTAGTATTAGCTAAATATACCTCTCACCAATATAATTATTATAAATATATATATATAATATATATAATATTTATATAATATAAGATAGTTCTTTAATAACTAATTTAAAATAGAGTCTACAGTTATTGAAATATAGTACTGTTATCTATCCTTTGAATAACAGTAGTTCTATTATTATATACATAGCATTTTTAATTTCAACATATTCTAAACTGAGTTAAACATCGTGCATCTCCGCCATCCCTCACTCACTTAATTATTAAATCCGCGATCCGCGATCTCTATATTCTTTAAGATCCGATTACCTATCCGAAAATCTCCGCAAACTAAGTCAAATTTGATATCAGTTCCACATTCACTAATTATATATATAATATTAATCAGCTTAATAATAATATTATACTATTATATATATTATATATTATATTATATATATAATTATATATAATATATATTATATAATATATATACTATTAAGTATTATAATATTAATATATATATATATATATATATTATATATTAATATATACATATATATAATTAATAAATAGTATATATATTATATATATATTAATATATTTTTTATATTACTATATATATATATAATATAATTATATACTATATATTATATATATTTATATATATATATATATTATATATTATATATATATTATAACTTAATAATATTGATATATATATTATATATTATTCATTATATATATCACATATCAATTATTAATATAGTTATATTATGATTATAATTAAATTAAGTTAAGAATATACAGATAATATGTATAATGAAAATCACGTCAATATGTAACTGACTATCTAGAAGTCCTACATACTCATAACTACTGTATTTACATTAATATAAATTATATAATGTAATTATAAATACTTAATAAGATATATAAGCTATACCAGCTATATATATTTCAGAGTAATTGGGGGCCCCTTCATATTAGATCTTGCCTCACCGCAAAGAATATACACCGTTATAATACCTTAAGAAATAAATTGTTAAAAAATGTAGTTGTTTTAATGAGTGATACGACCTATGAATCATTAGAAGCTGAGCTATTGTGACTCACCATCACTCTAGGCATTATATTGAGTCCACCCCAGTCTAATATAACTCAATAAATTACAGAATATCCCCAAATTATAAAATTAATATAAATAAGATAGCCAATGGTGACATTAACGATCCCAACAGAATATCACAGGTTGGTTTGTTGATTCGTATGTACACACATTATGGTACATGAAGTAAATCTATTCCAAAATAGAGCTTTCATAAATTAACTACTCAATGTGATATACATAGTAATATGCGCATGTAAGTGAACACCATTGACAAACGTTACTATATATTGTTAATATTTTTAACGTATATGCATCCTGTTTTACATCATTATTGAACTTATAAATTGCAAAATGTATTTTTTAATTTAAAATGTGTTAGGGTTTACCCCTACTTCCTTAACTCGATAATCAGTTAAATCAGTCAAGTTTGCTAAGACACTGACCCTTCCTCGATAACCGCCTACATCATACTGTCTCACAAAAGTGATCTGTCATTAATCGATACTTTTTCAGAAATATTTTAATTTTAAGCTGATTTTTATGATACCGATACTGATCATTATTATATTGTTTTTCCTTCTCAATAATCTCAACGTCATGATTTCTTTATAGTTATAATAATTTAGTCTAGTTATCAAATACCTCAACTTATAAGCAGCTTAAAAAATTAGCTCTCGGACATTCCGTAGCGGTTGTAGATCAACACGTGGCCTCACTTGACCCCACATACTCTCCCTCCAACTTTTGAGTATTTCAACATATTGTCCCGTGCCTGCTATCTTTTTAGTAATTGCTTTCTCAATTTTGTTGCATATTGTTACCTTTGTATCTCTTTGAATGTGATTGCAAGGTTACATCAACAGTTTCCAAAAAATTAATTCTTGATAACTGTTTAATTACACAAGTATTGTAGGATTCTTATTAACATCGACCCTTTAAACGCTCAGTATATAATAATCAGAGGAAAAGTTTATCATTAAATATTCATGTTTTAAAATAACTTAATATAATCGTCGATATGTTTTCTGGTCCCATACATTAATCCTTAGAGCTTATATTATGCTCTCTTTAACAGTTCAGCACACTCCTTACCCATCCATGGATTTCTATTGATACTAATTGATCTATTAATTAGGAGGTATAGTTAAAGTATCTTTCGGTATAAACATAACAAAATTAAATTCTTATGCTGTATATTTCCAGAATTCATACATTTCCGCAATCTAACAATCCATTATATATCCTGAGTGTCTGCACCCAATCGTATTGGATGACTTGTATGTTACTTCACATAAGTCTGGATTTTTTTAATAGTCGTTTAAACCAAAAAAGGAACGAGAAAAAAGAAGTTATGCACTATTCTATGCTTCCTTGCAGATTTATGATGGTTTAAGCTCTTTTGACTGAATGAATGTGGCACTGCTAACGAAAATGTTTGGTGGGAAAGTTGCTATGTAAGTTTATAACCTCTTTAATAATAAACCCCGATTCGCTGCGTATTGGCACCAGGAGTTTCTGACGATACAGCTTTTTAATCTTCTTTATCTTGCTACCTTAGGAAAAGTTCTTTCCTTGATTGCTTTTGCCACTGTTTAGCCATATAATTGTTTTCAAATTACTTTGTCCGATCGTAGTGAAAACGGAAAAAGTACAGCCCACTGCATTTTATTCAATGTTAATATTCGAATATTTGAACTTTAGAAGCGTCTTGAGGCATAAATTTAGAACTATCAGTTTCAAGTGGTTATATAGTTGTTTGTAGTCATTATTTCGTTTTTATTACTCTTAGTCTGAACACCGCCATCTTCGCAACACTCATTTGTGATGCCCCGCTCTCTCGTCATACCCTGTCTCCTCTTGTTATTCTATTTCCAACCTAATGTTCATTACTTTTTCTGTCAATTAATTTTTATATGGCTCTATTCCGTCATATAATTTTGTCTGGCCGAAACACAAAATCTTTTTGGACGGTAAATATTCATATCGACCGGAGTTTCTCGTAACACAACAACGGAATAATTGTTTTTCCTGGGACATCGGTCTTGTCTCATCGGCTTTATAGGACATGTTAAAGAAATTTTTCCATCTGTTTCTATTTTTGTTTTGCACCAGATAGATGTTAACCCGATTTGATGATGGATGCTCAATTTCTTCTGATATGTCCTTTTTTCTTACAATAGCTACATATACTAAGGTATTTCTAGCACTAGTTCTTTAAAATTTCTGGAAGAGGAGATGAAGACGTTGGTGCATCCAGCATTTGCCATTTTTTTATAGACTTCAGCAGGCATAAAAGCGTTGCGATTCGATTTGTAGTATGATGTCAACGATTATGATTGTATATATTTCGTACCAAACAGATCGATATTGTTTCAGAATTGGAATTGGCCCTCTGTACTGTCTTCGCCTCTTTTCTTCTGCTGTCCAACTTTTGTGGTGTTCCGATTTTTTCTTGATGCTTTCTACCAGCAATCTCTTCTGCGATTCGTTGAGATATTAAGTTGCTTCGTGTTTTTTGAAAAAATCTAATGCTTCTTTTAAGTTTGAATCGATTTCGAGATCAAGCACTATTCCTGTTGTTCTTTACTTTTCTTGTTTCAAAACAATGCACAATTTGATATATCCCCAGCGTGTTATATCAGAGTAGCTAGGCCACTAATATCATTCAGCACTTTTTTTGAAGACTCAACCGACTTTCCTCTGAGCGAGAATATATATTTTAGAATCTGGTTTCCAGAATTTTTAATTTCAATTTTCCTTATTGTAAATACGTACTTATAATTTCCATATCGTTGAGTGACAATCCTTCGTAATTCCTTGATTGCGCACTGACTTATAGACGCTTAGGTGGAAAAAGAACTCACCGTCTACTTGAATTTTTCAGTTGAATGCACAGTACAGAAATTACATGGAGATATCTGGATTCTCGGATTCTAGTAGATAATCGCTCGTTTGGGCTGACAGAATTGTGTGGATTTGCACCAATTTTTGCGTTACTTTTCTTTGGAGAATAAATCTTTAATAATTGGTTTCTTTAGTTATATATTGATATGTATGTTAGTATTATATTTTTTAAGTGTTGAACAACAAATGCAGATACTCAATAAGATGACTTAACACGATTAGTACCAAAACCTATAATTTCACTAGTCTAACTTGCAGTATCCGTTGTGATTATACCGTTAAACTAAGTTCGATTTGTTACTACTGAACACCTCCAATGTTTTATCATAACGATTTTGTAAATGACTATATGATAGAAGAGCGGATTAAGATTTTCATTATGTACTATCTGTCTAAGTATTAAATTAAAGATATTATTATATGTAAGACTAAAATCGTAAAATACTACTAGTTATTTTCTATTATACTATAACTTTATTTATTTATATATTTATATATATATATTGATATTAGATATTATGATAATTAGCAAACACTAGTTTATTATAACACATAATTATACCTATATTGATAATTAATACTCAACTAGCTTCAATTGCTATTTTTTATCATTACTATAATATCTCTAAAAATATTAAATTTTATATCTTTATTAATATATCTATAATATATTATATATATTACTCCTTAAAATATTTTTGAATACCTATAATTATAATTATATTATATACATAGTCTATTTTCCCAATTGATAACTTATATATATACTAGGTTATAACTATAATAATTTTATATAGAGGGTGAAGATTAGCTTAATCTCACAGGAAACGGTGAGAGCTCGGACAAATAAATGTCTCTTCAGAGCTCTACATAATAGATAGTTTTCGTCGAAATATTAATTTCTATTCATTCAAATATCATATATTCTAACTTTCTACACTAACCCTAACATAACCTAAACTAAACTATTAACCTAACCTAACCTTTCCCTAACCCTAAACTCTATAATCTACTTTATCTGTAATCCTAACTATCCTATAACCTATACACGTAAACATAACCAACCTTAAAATTTATAACCTTATAACTACTTAACTACTCACTTTAAATCTAAAGCATTTATAACTCATTATTCATAATTAAATATCTTATTATTAACCTCTCTCAAACCCATAGAGCATTAACCTTAACCATACTAAACACGTAAAACTACGATACGGCTAGACCTTAATCCAACCACGCATAATAACACTTAACATAATTAAGCATAACACTTCTACTTTACTAAGCCTAATATACTCATAAACTCCTCCCTCTTAAACACGATCTACCCCTAAGAAGAGTACAAAAGATATTCGCCATAGACTCTAGTTTATGTATCTATGATGATCGTACCTGCTCCAAGTAGGACCAATCAGAGAACTTAGTTGTCATGCAATCAGGACTAACTGCTCTAGAAATTTTTTTTTTTGACTCCGAGGTCCACGTTCATTGTGCTCGACGTTTAAGTATCTCTGGCGATAGATAGATAGACTAGAGATAGATAGATAGCTAGATAAGTTGTAAAAAAGATATAAGATAAGAACAGATAGTATGACGCTTTACTTTTTCCCGCTGTTAAACCTCTCATAAGTACTACTGTTATTGATCACCACTACAGCCCGAAGACGAATTTATAAAATTAATTCTAACTCCATGACTAATATGTTATATATACGAATACTTTATACTATACAACCTTATTAGTGATTCATGTTACACTAATGTAATAATAGTTTTACTATTATATATATATTTAACGATATTATACTTTTTAGTATTTTTCACAATATACGTTTATATGAATACTTATATACATTTATAATAAGTATTATAAATATTATATTTATAGATATATATAACTATGATAATTTATTATATAATTTTGTCCTCATTACTACTAAAGATTCTTTATATCTTAAATCAGTGATTATTTTAATTCATTATTTATATTTTGATTACTTTATCAATTTAATATATTATTAATTTATTTTTTATTATATATATTATTTTATATTATTATTATTATTATTATATATAATTAATAGTTGTATATTATATATTATATTAATCAATATAAACTTTATAATTATAATTGTGATATTTATTATTAATAATAACAATATTTTATACTAATAAATAATAAACCTATATACTAAACCGATTTAATTCCAAATAGATTGACGATTACAATTACACAACACATTTATAAAAAGAAACCCTCAAATAATCTAAGAATTATATCTATTTTTTTAAATATTATATATTTTTAAGCTATAAAATATAATTTTTAATTTTACATCTAAGATAATTTTACATCATATAATATAGGTTTTAATAATAATATAATTTAGATATTATATTTATAAAAAATACTTTATTAATTTTTTAAATTTTGATCCTGTAATTTTAATCTGATCCTAAATAACCTATTGATATATTTTTGTATATAATTAATTTACTAAATTATAAAAAATGATTATAATACAAAATTAATTTTAAATATGTTATAATAATAATAATTCAGTGAATATTATATAAATATAATACTATATATTTAATATAACTTTAAATAATATGATAATATTAATTTCTAACCTTATTAACCTAATATATATATAGTACAGGATTATATATTAATAATATATATCACAAATTTAAAATATCTATCATTATACTTACTATATACCCTTTAACTAATATTATAACACCTCATACTCACCTAATATAATGTTGTCTTCTATCTATTTAATCTTATATATATATATAATGCTATTAATCTAACGATTTACCTCTGTAATTTGCTACTATAAATCAATTTTAGTATAGTGTAGTATGATAAAAGAATACTTTAATTTATATACAATATATAATAATATAATATATTGTTATTATAGAGAGAGTGATTCTTTCAATATTTATACTCACGATATATATATATATGGGGCCATATACGTATATAATATATATAATTATATATATGCGTACTAGCTAATAATAGTTAATACTACTATTATAATATTATATAATTAAATATATATAGTACTTAAACTATATATAAACTATATATAATCATATATAATTATATAATTTATATATATTATATTAATTAATGTTTATCATATAATAGTAATATATATTTTAATAATGTACTAATTAATTGTAATATAGAAATCATATAGGTTCAGAGTATCAAAGCGACATTAACCTTAATTTCATCGTCCAGACTAGTAATCCGAAAGATTTTTAAAGATTTTTAGGAATCGTTCCACTGACTTGCAACTGTTTGCCACAAAGCAAACAATAAATGTTGGTTCACCTACATGTGGAATATTTGAGACTAAACCTGCGGTAATCGGGAAGTATTTAACTTTTTTCACATCGTATGTTACTAGAGATAACTTTTTTTTTGTAATGAGCTCAATAAACTTATCACAGATTGTTTTGGACAAAACAAATAATTTTTATTTCCAGAAATCAAAAATCGAGAAACATGATCTGCAGTAAATAAATCAGATTTTGTCATAAACTCAAATATGACAAAAAGGTTTCTGTTGTTAGAACCTAATACCTCTTTATGTCCGCGAGAAGCTGGTCCTCATAGAACTAAGATATTTACAACAATAACATTCAAGGACCTTTCTCCAATGTTGCTCCCGTTTTCGAGTTTAATTTCCAAATGTATGTTCATTCGACTATTCTGTCGTACAAGAGGTACACTGGATATAACAGAGTTGGTATGAGTACTGGTATTTTTCAGTTTCTAGATTCTTTGAGTATTTCTCCCGCAATTATTCCATGTATATATATTTTCGTTGCTATAAATATGTTGTCGGAAAATAGTTTGGGTACCGAATTGCACACTTTTCACGAGATTTTAAAGTATACCATACATGTCGATTTAACTGTCTCAGAGTTTTGCAAATTTCCTGAGAAGAATGAAAGAATTCGATAAACCGAGTTCATTAATCGTCGTAATGCTTCTCCAATTTTTTTGAAGTCAATGTTTAATGTCTGGTTGATGTTTTCTGCAATGAATGGTAGGCGAAAAGTTCTGATGCTTTAATTATCAATGAGTGAAGGTCCTTAAATACCAAAATATTTTACAAGAGTAGTTTTTTTCAGTTGTGACTGAAAGAACTGCAAAAGACTTCTACAGAGATAAACTTGTATTTATACCTCTTACAAAAAATAACATAAATAAAATTGTCATATTCGAAGAAGATTGAAAGATTATTAATGAAATAATATTCTTCACCGAAATATGTTATTTAAAATAATACTTAACAATGAAGCATCATTATCACTGCTGTCAGACACAGTATCAAAATAGGAAATATAGAAATTTGTATAAAATGGTAGTACCCTATGGGCATTATCCCATATACATGGTACCCTTAGACCAGAGGTCCCCAAACTTTTTTTGTCTCGTAGACCACTTGCCATGTTTTTCGGTTTTAGGTAGACCCCCTGCTTACCTGATTTTTTTGCTAAAGCTTATAAAAGATACATGTTGAGTTTTATACATTTATAATTAAATTTGAAATAAAACAACCTTTTCTATGTATCTATATCATATGTGAAAGCAAAAATAAATGCTTTTAGTGGGAAGGATGAACCTGATGCTTTAATAAAAATTTTCAACATTTTCATCATTTAGTTATTTTAATGCTCAATCTCCTCGTTAATGATGTCAGTCTGTTATTTTTCTTTTTCTTTTTTTTTGTTTTTACCATGCTAGAAGATGGTTCAATCGGCTGAACCCCCTTTCACTAGGTATAAGGATGGAAAAGCAATTAAAATCTTTCTCGCGATACTCCATAATACGGGATAAGCAACAGGTATGTCTTTGAAAAGCCGGATTTCTGATATCTCATTCTAAACTGTGACCTAAAGTTCTTCGTTAGTGCTTATTCCGATGCATGTTCCTCTGAATATGACATTCTTTCTATATGTCACATATTTGATTATTAAAGGCCATTGGTATTACCAATAGTCAAAACATTCATCAAAGACCTATTCAAAAGTCTGAATTACGAGGATGTTAATATGTTTAAACGTAGGTTGTTAGTATAACGTTACAATTAAAATAACTAAGCAAAACATAAATCTTTTAATTGGTAAGATGAAACCTGGGTGCCTTTTTAATAAAGTTTTCAAACATTTGGCTCACAATTTAGTTATTTTAATCTCAAATCTGCCTCTGTAATATCGTCCATTCTGTTTTCTTTTTTTGCTAGGTAGATTGGAACCAGACTGAAACCCCTTCCACTAGGTATAAGGCATGAAAAGCAATTAAACACTGTTCTCGTGATACTCCATAATAACGGGGATAAGTAAACATTATGTCTTTTGAATGCCGGAATGCTGAATTATTGTTTTAAACTGTACTAATAATTCTTCTTAGTGCTTATTCAATCATCTTCCTCTTGTAATATACATACCGTTTCTTCAATGTCTAACAATATGGATTGATTATATCCACTGTGTATTTACCATATGAAAACCATCCTCAAACTCCAGTTCAAATCTGAATAGAGGGCATTTAAAAGTTGAACGTAGGTTGGAAACGTCGTTCTTCCTGACGTTTGTCTGTGACAAATTGGGGGAACTGGGATAAATTCTCCTGATCGTCCAGTGTTTTTGCTTCATAGGCTTAATTCTGCAAGAACGCTGAAAAAATCGACCTTCTGTTTTAATCAAATTTTTAGACTGTCACCTTTTGGTAACTGAAGTTAACCATTAAATAGTAAACAAATCTGTTAACATAGAAATGTCTGGTTCCCACTTGATTAAATTTCTTTTAAAATTGGATTACTTTTATTTAAAACTCTACAAATATTCTCTAAAAGTGCACAAAAATCTTGTCGAAAACATAAGCCTTTTTGACAAGCTCCAGTCGTACTTTCAGGTGAAGGATGAAGAGTCATTGCATTTGAAATTTTTCGCATTTATTACATCAACTTCGCAAATAACCTCGTATTCAACGCGTTGTTTCGGATTCGGCTTTACTGCAATGATGAACTAATTGAAGAGAATCATGCAATCTAACATTCAAGATTTTTAGCAACTAAATTGTCGATTGATGACTCAGTGTATTGCTAAACACCCGGTAATTTGTTTTAAATAGCTATAAATCCACAATAACGTCCAAAATGGCATTGCTCATCTGTACTTACTGAAATCATATTGGTAAGTGATTGTTTTTTCTACTAAGTAATCCCTTCAAAACACAAAATATTGATTTGCTTTAGTGTCGGTTGTCAAGTTCCTCGCGAAGGCAGTTCTGCTTCTTATTGATTTCTTGATCCCATATAAACGACATATCCAATATAATGCTTCATTACCGAGCGTAAAGTTGACTCTTCACCTGTATTAGAGGAAATGGGTTGTTTTCAAATCATTACACAAGAATCCTCAATATCAATGAACTCATTCTCATCAATAACGTCTTTCCTGTTGTTGCTTAAAGAAATTCTTTTAATGATTATTCAGATGCAGCGTTGTGTAAATAGTTTTTAAAAAACTCTTCATGGCTAGCAAATTAACTTTTTACCGAAATATGTGGTGTTCCGGATTTTGCTAAAGTATGAGATTATGTAAACGCCCTGCAAAACGCCATCATCGTTTTCTTGTGATGTTGAACATAACATCTTGTCCACCGTGTCTCTTCTGAATTAAAATCTTTAAATGTTGAAAGTATTTCAAATCTTTACCTGTTTTATGAGGGTGACATCTTCTCAGATGATCCTCCAGTTTAAATGGTTTCATAGCGTCATTGCTTAAAACGTTGTTGTATAAAAGGTACATATTGAATTGCGCTGTCTTCGCGAAGAATTTATACTGAGCGTATGTGTGTAACATGATGATACTAGTATATCATTATGTACAATTTTTACAAGTTCAAGTGTATTGCGACACATAAGTTCTAATGCTACAACTTACAATACCATTTATAATATACTAATTAATTAATTAAATATATAAAATTGCCTAAATAAGAATCACTATCTTTGACCTCCTCATTTAATCTCATGAGACCCCCAATATTTTTGAAAACTTTCGTGGACCCTTTGCAGGTCGTTGTAGACCCCTGGGGGTCTATATAGACCACTTTGGGAATCAATGGTCTAGACAATATGATGTCATCAGTAAAGATTCATTTACATTTACTAATTTTGCTCAGGAAAATTATGAAAAAAAGTCGAAAAGAAAACACAGAGAGTGGCTTCACGAAGTCTATCCAGACTA
>JABUQX010060615.1:0-41331 GCA_015478945.1 Trachelipus rathkii
GGGAGAGATTAGTGATGGCGAATGTTTGATTTTAAATCCCGTGGATGCGATGTTTGATTTATATATATATTATATATATTATATATATATATATATATATATATATTATTTATATATTATTATATATTATATTATATATATATTTATATATTAATATTATATATATATTATATATATAGAGGGGAGAGTACACGCATACTCGAGCGATGAAATTACCCTCCCATTTTTTTAATGGTGCACTTTTCTCTTTTGCGTTCTTTCTTTACAACACTCATCTCAGGAACATAGTTATGAACAACAATTTATCCTATTATACACATTGATTTAAGTACAACACTCTTCTAGATACACTTTACAGACATCTACTACTCATATCCTGTGTGTCTGGGGGAGAAAGATTGCCCCATAGTCATGTCTACGTGTGTCACGCAAAGTCGAATAAGGGACGGTGGTATGTTGGAGTTGGGCTGCTACTAGATCTATCTCTGCAGGATGCTAATGCAGGCTCTCGGAGAAGGTCGGATCGCCGTAACGGCCTTCTATCTTTTCGGCGAACTTGTATGAATCGTATGGGTAATGGAATGTTTCAGAGGAATAAATGTTGAGCGAGAAGAGGAGAGAGGTGATGGTTGTATTTAGAAAGGGCAGGTTTAATTTGATTTGCTCGTGTGACTGAAACAATAAGATGAAAGGAAACGGTGAAAAATTAGTGGTGTGATGTGAAATGTTTGTGTGCGGGCTGGTGTGGAAGAGAATGAGCCAGGGAGAGAAGGAGTTTGCAATTTTGATGAGTGCTGTGGTACAAAGCTATGGTAGACTTTGGGTGTGTTGAATACTAGAAATTCTAATGGTTAAATTTAAGTTGAAAAGGTCCAAGGTATTGTGGTTGTGACGTTGGTCCATCTGAGGGAACGTTGAAGGAGTAACGATTTTTTTGGGATAATTGAATGAATGTTTCTGGATGTGAGTAGGAGTCAGATTGATCTGTTTTGGGGGACTTGATGGCTGGAATACTGGTGATCAAAAGGGATGGTCTTCACAGGTGGTTTTGGGTGGGCGGGAAGAATGAGACATGGTTTACGGACAGGTGATTTGATTTTGTGAAGAAGAGAGGTATGTGTTGTAAGATAATATCTTTTTCTTTAAACACAAGGAGTATTCATAAGTATAACTAGAGTTGGTGTAGGTAGAGATGGTCTCGAAGTGAAGAGTATGATTGATTTAGTGTTTGGTGAAGAAGGAGATGTTTGAAGTATGTGTTGGATGTTAATAGTTAGGGGTTTAGGAATGGGGATTTCGGATCATTATGTTGTTCTATTAAAATAAGTTAGTGGGGCTTGGATGGAGGGAAGGTGATACGAAAGGAAGTAGGTAATTAAGAGTGAGAAGTTAAGTGAGCAAGACAATAAGGATAAATATGTAAGAGCGCTCGCTAGTAAAACGGTTGAATGTGAACAATTTGATACTGAACAAATTGGGGAAATGGGAAGCAATTGTTTAGTAGTGCAAAGGAAGTATGTGGATGTGATAAGTGGAAGTACGAATGTTAACAGTGAATGGTTGAAAACGAAGAGGTGATGAAAGCGGTTTAAGGTAAAAAAGAAGCGTGGTTGAATGTACTAAAATAGGCAGATGATGAAGAATCAAAAGTAAGATGCTTGGAATTATATAGAGGAAGAAAAAAGAAATACTAAAAGGTGTATACGTAAGAGAAAACAAGAGGTAATTGAACAGTTTTGGAAGGAGGATGAATGAAGGACTTACAAGGGAATAGGAAACTCTTCTGGAAAGAAGCGCGAAAAGTTTAAGAATGAGAATAAGGGGATCTGCCTTGAATAATGAATAGGTGATGGTGCTTTGCTGATGGAATGGATGTGAGAGGAGTGTGGTAAGAACACTTCGAAAACTGCCGAATATTAACAGTAATGAAAGAGGTGATAGTGATGTGGTGTGGGTTTGATGGTGCAAGAAGGAATAGGTTATTTTGGGGATGAGGTTTATTAGTAAGGAGGGGTAATTGGGTAAAGCGTGAAAAACGTTGAAGAATGGGTAATCTGGCAGGTATAGATGAATTATGGTGAAAATGATCAGAACGGAGGCGAGAATGTGATTGATTGGATTTTGGAAGCTGTGTAATAAAGGGTTTATAGAGGGTATAGTTCACAAGTGTGATTGGAGGGAGCGTTAATAGTACCTTATATAAGGGTAAGGGAGAAAGGGGAACTGTAGAAATTATAGGGGAATAAGTTTTATTGAGTGTTGTAGGGAAGGTATATGCTGGTATTTTTAGGTCGAAAGAGTGGTCGAGTGACTGAAGGATGAATTGGTGAAGAACAAGGTGCCGTTTAGGAGTGGTAGAGGATGTGGTGGATCTCTTTACATTGAAAACAAAGTGATTTTGAGAACATTGAGGGAGAAGAAGAAATAAATTGTAATTTAGGTTTTAATGGATTTGGCAAAAGGGTTGATAGAGTTAATAGGGAGTTAATGGCAGGTGTTTAGTTGATATATGGTGTTGGGTGGTAGGCTTTCTGAATGGAATCAAAAGTATGTATGTAACGATAGTGAGCGTGTGTAAGAATAAATGGTGTCATGGTGATTGGTTTAGAGATTAATTAATAGCGGAGTGAGAGGGTTTGTGTTATGTTTTGGTTATTTCAATTTGTATATGGATGGGGTTTTGAAAGATTCGAGGTGGGGATGGAGGAACATGGTGTTAGAATGGGTGGCAGAATGGAGATGATGGAGGGTGCCCTACATACTATATGCGGATGATTTGGTTTTGGTGTGGCGTGAAATCTGAAGAAAGTTTGAGAGGATTGGTAGAGAAGATTGGCCAGGGTGTGTAAAAAGGAGGGGCTTGAAAGTAAACGTGGAATAAGAGTTAAGATTATGGTTTGTGAGTGAGGACACTCCTCGTGTGAAGTTATGTTAGATGGTGTACCTGGCTGGAACAAGTGTCTGAGTTTAAATATTTTAGGGTATATCGTTGGATGAGAAGGGAACGGACGATGCAGAGTGTAGTAAGGGATGAAGTTGTAATGGCAGGAAGGTGGCTGGTGCAATTAAATCGTTGGTGGATGTTAAAGGGACTAAGTCTTGAGTGTACCCTAGGGTTTTACATGAGGGTATGTTGTTACTGTGTTATTTGTATAAGTAGTGAGACTATGGTCTGGACTAAGAAGTATAAGATCTAAAGTTCAATGTGTTCAGATGGACATTTAGGGGTGTGCTAGGTTGGTGAGAAGAATTTGATAAAGAGAGGATGACTATATTAGAGAGGGTGTTGGTGTGGAAGAAAGGGTAAATGAGAGAAATAAATGAAAGTATGTTGAGATGGTTGGTCATGTGGAGAAGGATGAATGATAGTCGGTTGGTTAAGCGGATGTATATGGTGAGTGTGTCTGAACCGAACGGCTGGGAGACCGAAGAAAAAGTGGGATTGAGTCAGTAACGAATGTTTAGACAGGAGAGAAATGTGAGTTTGGTGAAGGGAGAAGAAAGGTGTATAACAGGAATGGTGGGGGGATTGTGAGGGGGTATCGTTGTGGCTCACCTGTGGCAAGGGATGAACCCTTACTTTGACAATCTACCATAGTGAGGGTCCATCGCTGTCCCTGAAGCTTTAGGTGTGGATTTTCTGACTGCGGATTGGTTCCACTAATTAATCTTACTAATTAATGGTAAAGGCTGGGCTTTCCTTTTCGACTTGTGTCATGCTCTTCTACTGCTTTTTCTTTTGATGCTGTCGCGTCATTACTCATTTTGGTAAATATAGGAGATGAAGAAGAAGCAGAAGAATATATATATAATATAATATATATTATATATATATATATATTTATATTTATATATATATATATAATATATATATATATTATATATATTTCGAAGTTAATGCACAATTTATTATATAATTGGTTACTAGGTGTGCGGGACAGGACCATCAAACGTCCCACCAACCTTCTTTACCCCAACCTCCTACCTAAATGAAGAGATTTTACAATGAATTATATTCTTTTGCACTAGTATTGAAATTCTAAAATAGGAAGGAGGAAGGTTTGGCTTGAGAAACATCAATTTTTCTTTCTGCTGAGAGTCTTTCTCTTTTCATCATCTATTTAACCCTAGCATTGCTAAATACTGCTCTCACTTGGAAACTATTGCAGGACAGGCCAAAGTATTTCCTTGCAAGTTTTACTTTATAGCTGGGTAAACATTTGAGTTTAGCTTTCCACCAACTCATAGGATCATCACTTGTATTAGTCGTTTTATTTGGTGATAAGTTTTCAATCATTTGCCCTACATCTTTTGGAATGCGTTTTGTTTCTTCATTACTACTGAACTGTAGAAAATTCTCCAGTGAATCTGTTATTAATTTTGCTTGTAGAAGGTTGTTGGTTCTGTAGATTCATTTTTTTCTTTTAATGGGTGGCGATTAATAGACTGTTCGGATTGAAGTTTTTCACTGCAACACAAGTGACAATTTAACTTGTTCTAACATTGTGTTCAAAAAAACTTGCCTTTAATTTCTACAGAACTAAAGCGTTTTTCTAGCTCTAGTTTTATTCATCTTTCATTCTTTTTAAACTGTCATATTTTCATTTGAAGATGGTTCAAACTGCTTCCTTAGCGTTGAGATTAATGGTATTACATCGGGAACAGAAGCTGTAGAGGCGCTGATTTTTTTTTTCGTAATTTCGTCAATGGTTTCAATAGCTTAAATGTGGTATGATGTCATTTTTCATATTAGTAAGAATGTTATTTGGAATACAAACTGGCGTCAAGCAAGATATTCTGAGCGATACCATTCTTTTCATCATATGACATGTACTATATTTCAGAGAGTTGGAACGTCTTTTGAAAACAGTAAGATATGGCATATCAGCCGTTTTTGAATTGCCTTTTCAACTCATTATTTTTATTTTCAGATTCATCTTAAGTATTTTTATTTAATTCTTTATTAATCTCGACAATATATATCCGCGCAACATCCGAGAGGCTAAAAGTGCGGATGCGGATTTACGTGTCATCAACTAATTTATATATATACTATTATATATATATTATATATATTTATATAATATATATATATATATATATATATATATATATATAATTATATACTATATATATAATATATATTATTATGGCAGCGTCTGTTATAGCCGTCATATGTATCTTAAAACTATTAATGCTACAGTAAAAACGGAATACATTGCTGGGATGTGGTTCAAAGTTTGCCCTGGAAATGTTAAAAAAAAAAATAATATTCAAAAACTACAATAGTACAGCGAAAAGGAAATACATTTTTTGGAATCTGGTTATATTTTCACATAAGAAAATGTAAAATAATATAATAATAAAAATTATTGTTATAATTATAGTAATATGATTCGAAGGCCTATTTAGAGACTTTTATTGGTTTTTCTCGTTAAAATAATAGACTTTCTATTTAATTTTGCTTTATACGGCAAACTAGGCGGGCTCGAGCCGACGGGAATATAGGTGGGGAAACGTTTTTTCCATACCGTAGGGAGCGGGCGGAGGAACCCTGCGAAACCCAAATACAAAGAGCCGGGGGTATCCGGAGACTCTCCGGAGTGGGGGGGAATTAGTCTATCCCGTGTTCCCCGGAGGCCGGAGACCCGATCCTGCCATGTTGTGCGGTACTACCTTGGGGTATTCTTTAGTAAACAAAAAAAAAAAAACAAAAAAAATTTATTAGAAAGTCTATTTATTTACGAGTTCAATAAAAGGTCTCTAAATAGGCTCTCTAATCATCATTATATATTATTACAATAATTTTTTTTATTTTTTTATTTTTTTACTTTTCTTATGTGAAATTTTACAGGATTCAAAAAAGGTATTCCTTTTCGCTGTAGTATTGTAGTTTTTGAGATTAATTTTTTTATTTTATTTTTTTTTTTATTTTTTTTTTTTTACATTTCCAGGGCAAACTTTGGACAGCATTCCAGCAATGTATTGCCTTTTACATGTAAGCATTCAATGTTTTTAAGAATACAATATGACGGCTTAACAGACGCTGAGCTTATATAATTATATATACAGTTAGGGTCTGGGAGGAAAAAAAACGTCGTTTTTTCCCTGGAAAAAAATGCTTTTTTTCATGAAAAAAACAAGTAAAAATTTGTTTTTTTCATTTTTTTAAATTAAGTTGTGGAATTTACATGTTTGAACAATTATATTATAAGTTTTAACAAATATGCTCTAATCTTGACATTTTTGGTTCAATTTCCTACAAGGTGGAAGCCCTGAGTTTGTGTTCAAAATTTTTATGAGTTTTCACTATTTTTATTTTTAATATTCTGAATTTTTGATATTTCATATTTGTTTGTTGGCTTTCATTATTTATTTTCTCCTACTTGTTTCAGCTTTCAGTAACATTTTTATCATAATTATTTACACAGAATTTAGAAATGGCACGTGCAAAAAGTCGTGTGATGTCTTTTTTAAGGAAGATCAAGGTAGCAAAGGTTCCTCGCATACCAGCAATCCAGTAATTTTGTTGTGGTAGAAGTTGCAAAACTAGTATTTATTGCTCATAATCGAACTAGGAAATTCTGAAAATTTGTCAACTGAGAGAGATGATTATGCTAAGGCAGCTAAGCTTAAGAGTCCTGTTACTGCCCCTACTTCACCACTGTCATTCTCACACGATACTTCATACGACTCTGAGATATCAGACTTATCAGTCATATCAAAATTAAATGTGGCTGGTCACGCTGATGAGCCCAGTGATAATGAGCTTGACAGTAGTCACAGCACATTAGTCAGTACTCAGTAGTGACTGGGGTCTGGGGAGTGGGGACTGGTGATTAGTGAATCAAAAGTTGATATTCCAAAGCCAATATTTAATTTAGTCATTCATTCATCCTCCTTCATTTACAATCTTGGTTAATTTTTAATTTCAAAATTTTTATTTTTTCAATTTGCATCCCTTAAGGTCACTTTCAATTAGCGGCCTTCAGACTCTTCTATATAAATATAATATAATTAATTGTTTAAAAGTAAATTTATAAAATTATGATTATATGATACAAATGTAAATATATAGTAAAATTAGTAAGTAGAAGCCTACAACAGCAGTCTGCAGGTTACAACCTACCTGTAAATTGTAACAAAAAATTGATAAAATATAAGAGAAAGGTTGTTCTGCTATTTTTTTATAAATCATAATGGAATATTGTTTAATTTCAAGTATCCTCATATGAAAAATGAAAATACTCCAAGTGAAATATCATATTAGTAATTCGGTTCTTAATGTATTCACACATTTAAATAAGAATGAAATGAACATAATTTAATTATTCCTTACTATAGATGTTAAATTAATTAAAAAAATAGAAATTTTTAAAATATACTTTTCAGTTAATCATCATCATCGAAATTTACTATAGTAGTCATCGTCACCATCAAACATTCTTAATAATCCAATAAGGCAGATCACCTTCATGCTATTATTATTATTATTTTTGTTTTATTTCAAAAGAGTTTCTCTAATATCCATCCCGATTTGATGGATATGTATATAAAAAGTTTTGTCTCAGTTTATGTGTATTTATTTATCTTCATCTATGATCTCTATTAGCTTGGATATCAGATGTTGCTAATGTTTTTTCTCATTTTAGTCTTTGATATATTAATATAACTTATTCCTGAGTTTTCAGAGAGGTAAAGAGTCGCCCCACTCATTAATGAAGGTTGTGACCAAGCTGCTTTCTAGAACCAAACAGGTTTGTGGAAAAAGAATAGCCATAAGTGATATCATAGAACTGATGACAATGATTTATATGAATGAAAACATATAAATCCCTGGTATTAAAACATTCTGTTTTGCAGCACTGTGTGGTATAATTATAGAAGTTCTGTCTTCAAGAACTCTAACATCAAATCCCCTTTTAGTCTGCCCCAGGATTGGGGATGGGTAGGTACATAAACTACTTAAGTAATTATAATCTTAACTGAATAAAAGAAGAGAGGACTAAACCTCTTGTTCTTTTAATTTAGGGTTTTTGTCGTGAAATTGAACTCCTCATAGTTCCAGTGCAAAAGACACTTTTCAGAGCTTTTTCCAATTTCAGAATTAATTTACTTTCAAGATCTAGAATAGTGTCAACTTCTAATTACATCTGAGGATTCTAGGTTAGGAGATTTCAATTCCTCTGATTCCCCACTGGGAATTAATACATTAATCTAAGTTAAGTTGAATGATAGTGAGTATAATTTATTCACAAACACCACACTACATTTGTGCTCAATTGTTATATTGGTCTTCTTTTTGACCATTTTTAAGCAATCCATCGAGTGTATCTCAATCTTTGTATTTTGCTCCTTTTTATTATATATAATCACTTCATTGTGATTTCCCTGTTCAATAATTGCATTAAAGATTCTATTAAACTTTTATTACACTTCTCTTTTCTTTATCACCCCAATTTGCCTTTACCAGTCTTCATCAGGAAATCCTCAGAGTTCTGAGATGAATACCCCTCGCTAGAGTAAACCTAAAGCTCTAATTAAACAAGATTGTTGACCATAGAAGGATACAACATCTTCCCAATGCCTTCTATTAAGATAGATTGAAAGTAATTCTATTTGCTTCTCCCTATTTATTAATCATTTTAAAAATATTTAATTAATACAGCAGTTTAGAGTAGTAGAAGTAATCCATTGATAAGTTTCACCATTAGTAGTAATTAGTAACTTTACATTCTGCTGCAAATGGGCTCAGCTTGATCATTAACACTCTTCAGCATTACATAGTAAAAATTAAATTAAATTGGCGTCCGAACAGGGACTCCTTCAATCAATAATTGCGCTTGATTGTGACTTGTTTCACATTCATCCCAGCATTAAATACGCATTGCTGAGCATTAAATTTGCATTTCGTTGGACTGGTTTGAGTAATTAATTACAATATAGCACTCTTTTTGAAAACCACAATTCTTAGCCTTTTCTTTTTGATTCACATTCTCTCTTTGATCCTTTATCATACATAAATTTTTGTTTAAACTCTCTCTTTGAGGGTAAACAAAGTAAAGTACAATGTCAAATACTGGAGATTTTGCTAACTTGAACCAGAAGGCTTTATTGGTTTATCTGGATGAGCAAGTAACATGGGCTTTGTTGACTTTAAAGGAGCCACCTGAGAACTAGACTGGTTAGACATCCGAGACCTAGCAGTTAGACTCAATTGGACATGGGGATTACCAAAGAGGTATGAATAAATTGGACTAGCGCATGAACGCGGGATTTGACCCAGAGAATTGGAGATGAATATGATGAATAACAATAGAATGACACACAGGCTTTCTGATGAAGTACTACAGTAACCGAAACTAGAACGGAATTTAGTACAGGTGCTTAGAAGAGATAAAGCAGGTTGTTTAGAAAAGACACATAACCCAGAAGCTCAAAGCGTCGAAATGCCCATGTTTCGGATATCCCAAAATACAGGATGGATACCTCATGAAGGTGTTGACCCATTAGCTTATGATATGTCCTTAGTAAATCTTGGTTCAAAGCGAACACAACAACAATTACCATCAGTTGGGTTCCCAGCATGATCCCACCTCAGTCCCTCCTACTTCTAGAGCAGCATTTGGTTTGCCTTGTATTCCTTTCTACTAACAACTGCAATTCTTCTGCATAACTTCAGCAACCTGGTTATGCCTTGAACCAGGTGCCCAAGTGTTGAACATCCTGAAAGGTACCCCATACATAGTTGTTTTCACATGTTTACTCCAAATGCTGCTCCCCTACGGGAATGACAGCTGATACATCATTCCCGATATATTACTTATTACAATCCACCACTTCCAAAGCTCTTACTGAGCAAAGAACCATTATTCTTAGCGATCCACCTGAAAGAGCTTAAGGAGTTGAAGAACCCCAGTCACATTAATGAGAAATGGGTCCTCTTCTCATTCAAGCTACGACCCAGAATCATAGTTCCACTTTTTCAATCCTGAAAAATATAGAAACACTCAAAGGCACTATTTATTCCTTAGAAAGAAGAAGAAGATAATTGCTATCATTTAGAAATCTCATCGAAAGTTTTTTGTTAACAATGTTATAGATTTAATCTTGATGGGACTCACCTGATACCCCAAATCCTTGTTTACTGTTGACCTTTAGTATCCCTTAATCCACCTTCAAAGGTGAAAATACGGTTTACAAGCTACAGAATTCGTATGTTTATTCCTTGACCCAGATATTGCTTTAAATGCCAACGGTTTGGGTACATCCTCTGAAAATACTGTAGTGACCGCATGACATTATGCTGTCATGGGAGAAGAATTTCATATTCCTGTGAAAACACACACACACTGCAACTGGTGACCCCATAGTGCCTTTCTTAAATGCCTGTCCTTAACTGTTTGAAAGGAGGTTTTGTTATGTACCATAGAAAAATTGAGAAGGAGTTGCCATTTACCAGTTCAAAGACAAATATTCACACAAGACAAGGCAAATCTATGCTTCAATTGGCAGGCATGCCTTCTCCGTGTGTTATGTTCATCATCGGATGAGCAATCCCATTTTGCAGTAGAATTCTTCCTAACTCGTGAAACTCAACGCAGTTACTGTAACCTGCCCACCTGCATTGCCTATGCAAATGATGTAAAGGCCAGCCTTTTGAACTACAGTATTAGATATTGCATTTACTTTAAATCATCCACTTTATGAATACTTTATTATTATTTTTTTTTCCGCATTCCAGCACTGACTTATATATATTGAAATAAACTATATTATAGATTGTTTAATAGATTTATATTTGAAACTTATTTATTGGAATTATATATATGCCTCTGGGAAGTTGATAATAGGAATGTCATGGTTGAAAATAAATGTATAAAAGATATGCGTATTATAAGAATCAGATAACTAAGTTTTATATATATATATATATATCTATATTATATATATTATATATATATTATATATTATAATTATATTATATATATATTATATATATATAGTATATATATATATATAATATATATATATATATTATATATATATATATATTCATCATTTATTTATTCATTATTATAAACATTTATATAGCTGTTATTATTCCTGTTTCTTCTTAGTTTTTATTTTTTTCCTCCTTGATTTTTATTTTATCTCCTTAAAACTTATTTATTTTTTGGACTGATTTGTTTTTTCGGTTGGTATTTTCTTAAGTCGTTTAGGTGGGGAAAGAAAATAAATTGTTTTCACATTGTCTAGAACCATCAGAAAATTCATTGTTCTCAGCCGACATTCATACGAAATACATTTTGTTGCCTCAGAGTTTTATCTTAGGACATCTCAATTGTTCCTATCAATAGTTTCATAGGACATAATTGGACTTCAATAAAGTCGACTCCTGGAACAAAGATTGTTCATTAATCATTCAGTGACAAACGAATTTGGTTCTTACTAGAACTTCATTCATAGACAAAGGTCTTGAATTTAAATTTAGATCTTTTAAATGAATTATACACGAAAAATAGGTCCCGTTGTTCACTTACACCTCCAACACAAACACACTTTTTAACTCAGTTATTGGTTAATTACAGATGTGTAAAGCAAATTCATAAATGTCCAAATTATTGGGTATTCTGGTTCACATACCAGGGTGAAAATAACGCCCATTGGAAGAACAATCTTCCGAAGATATGTAAATATTAAGCATAACCTGTATAAATGTAAATATCTTAAAAATTAAAATTATAATAATTCAAGATCTTTCATTGCTGTTTTATTTAATTATTTATAGTAGTGAGGGATTTTGCATTATTCTTTATCATATTATATTGGCCATCGGTTCTGAATTAAGACAGAACCCAGCATTAGGCAAAACCACCCTTCAAAGCTATTCAGGGTAATAAAATTTAGGTTATTTTGATTTGTTTGCAAATATATTTATATATAAGTTAAGTTAGCTTATAATCATTATTGATTATTTTGGGAATAGGAATTGTAATCTCCTGTTCGGGAACTGCTGTTTATGTCTACAACCCTCCCGAGGGGAATATTTCACGACGTCTCATTACTATAATTGGCGCTTGAACAGGGAATCGTTGGCTAACAGATAGTCCTGTCAATCGTAGCAGACCATAAATTGTAGTGATATAAAAACATTGGATAGTATAAAATTAAAAATTAACAAAGATAGAGATTGTTTGTAGACAGGTTAATTTAAAAACCGAAGACGGTGAATTTACTCACCAATATCCTAGAGAAACAATACACCAATGGTGGATTTAATTTAAAAATATATATATTTATATATATATATATATATATATATATATATAGTATAGGAGAAAAAAGAAATATAAATATTTATTTAAATATACATATATATATATATATATATAAAAATATATATATATATATATATATATATATATATTTTATTTTTTTCACTAAAATATATATTAAAGAGTATTTATTGAATTTATTAAATAATCTCAAACTATATAACTCAACTTTTTCATAAACTGATTATTATATTATTTTTGCCCCAACCCCAATCCATATTTTAATCCAACCCCTTGTCTACAGGAAGGGCTGGGGATTTGTGCACTTTATGGGTTGTGATTTATTGAGAATTTCTTCCTCTCTATCTCTCATCATTCTTTTTTATAATTAAAATGCTAGTATGAATCAACCTAAATTAAAAAGATTGCTAGATATGTTGGACAAGGAGGAGAAAGGGGAAATCGGCTCCAATCCCCCAGGAAGAGCCACAAAGCTGTGCTTACAGGCAGAACCACAGAGGACAAAGTAAATCAACACTGGATGTCTTAACCAGAAAATGAACAAGTTGAATGGCCAGATATCACTGATGACAAACAAGCAGGGATCTAACAACCAATAAACAGAATCAGATGGCAACCATTACATCAGGCTTGGATTCGCAGTTATACATGAATCCTATGATACACGGGAATGAATACAATGGAAAGTACCCATTGCCTCAGCAAATTACAGTTTATTAACATCTCCTCGGCACACCTTTAATTTTTATACACACTGTAAATCAACTGCTAATACTCAGCAGCATATGACACATACATACAGAATGTTTCTCAACATAATGAGAATAATCATTTTGTTCCACTGATGGGATCCCAGTGGTTTTCAACCAAATTTATCCCCAATTGCAAAATATATTTTTGATGCTGAACACAGAAATGACCTTCATTTTTTTTCTATCATCGATACTTTGAGAATTATTGCAATATTTAAGTTGGAATTTTAAGGTTTGTTAATGAGCTTACACTGTAGACTTATTACAATTTTTATTTGAAGGTTTAAATTTACGAACAAATAAAAGACTTTTTACTTGACAAGATGCATACTAATATCCCCAAAATATGTCAATGCTTTAATATGCCAAAAACATGCTTACTTTGCATTTAAAATTACTTTGTTCATTGTGTTTTTCTTGTGAATCGATTTCGGCTTCTTTTATCAAAACCCACATATAATCACCCATCATGGCACTATCCCAACGTCCCTGGTATCGTCTTTCCATTGTCTGAATATCCTGGTGAAATCTTTCACCATGTTCTTCACTTACATCCCCTAAATTCTCTCGAAAAAAGTTCAAATGCGAGTGTAAATAACGCACCTTTAATGACATACGGCACCCCATTTTTTTATAACAATCAATGAGCTTATCAGCTGTTTTGTAATTTGGATCTTTACAATTTCCTAAAAATCCCTAAACCACATTACGGAATGCACACCATGCATCATTTTCAATTATGCTCATCTTTTCCTTCAATTTCAAGGATTTAAGCATATTTAAGCATGTTTCAATGAGCTCATCATCTTCTAGAAAAGAAAAGAGAAAAACCAGAACAGAAAATATATATATATATATATATATATATATATATATATATATATATATATATATATATATATATATATATATATATATATATATAGAGGTGTAGCGGATATCCATTATCCATATCATTTTTCTATCCGCATTCGCATCCGCATGAATATTTTTGCGGATAGCGGATAGTATTTATTTATGAATTATGAGATTAAATGTTCCTCACCTTTCTGTAATGCAAGATGTTCAGACTCGTTGGAATAGTAGTTTATACATGCTTGAGGAGGATGGGAGAAATAAATGATAACTGTCTTCCCTATGCTTCGAACAAACCCCTGACAGGTGATGATAATACGATTTTTGGTAATTGTATTACTCTTCTTAAATCATTAGTAGAGGTAACTAAGACTATTAGCTCAGAAAATTCTTATTTATTAGACGGGATTCCTCTAGTTGCAACGATGAAAGCTGTTCTAAATACTGCTATTTAAAGTAAGGGACTTTCAAAGGTGACAGAAACACATGCTGGAGATAGATAATAGATTTTAAAATCTACAAAACGATTACGCATCTGCAATAGCAACTTTTCTGGATCCTAGATATAAAACCAAATTTCTTGAACCACGTGTTTTACAGAAGGTTAAAATTTATTTAGTATGCCTACGGGATGAAATGCTGCTAAAGGAAGAAATTTCAACAGCCAATAAAAAGGAAAAGATTACAGAAACAGACACATTTACCATCTGTTAGCGAAACCATTGCAGAATTCATGAAAGTTCTTTTGCTAGCAGCGATGAAGAATCTTGTTCAGAGGTGCAAAGGACACTCTGTCATTGATTGAAGATTATCAAAAGCGAAAACTCTTGGAATCGGATAAAGATCCATTGGTTTGATGGCGTGATAATTGTAAAAGTTTTCCACATCTTGCAGAACTCACCAGGGAATACTTAGCATGTCCTTCGAAAACAAGTGTAGCTAGTGAGCGTCTTTTCAGCATGCAGATCTCATTTACAAAGAAAAGAGAAGCAAACTCTCCCTTGGAAGGGCAAAGAAGCTATAGTTTTTGAAGCATAATTTGTGAATTATTAATTTAAGTATTATTATATATATAACCTTTTCCAAATGGGTGGAGGCTGGGGAAAGAGATTGGGTCCACGGCCCGCAATCTGGTAACACAGGTATATATATATATATATTATATATATATATATATATATATATATATATATATATATATATATATATATATATATATATATATATATATATATATATATATATATATATATATATATTTAATATATTTATATGAAGTACTTGTGTCAAACTCTAAAAAGACTCTAAAATCCTCATCCTCAATCCGCGGATAGTGATTTTTACTATCCGCATCCACGGATAGTCAAAAATCACCATCCGCTACATCTATAGTAAATAAATACCAGATCAAGAAAATATATATATATATATATATATAAATGTGTATATATATATATATATATATATATATATATATATATATATATATATATATATATATATATATATATATATATATATATATATATATATATATATGTAGATCTTCTATATATATTTGAAGAAACATACGTTTCTTCTTTTATATGTCATGGACTTGTCATAAAACAATTTTACTTACAGAAGGTGTGGTGAGGGTATAGGGTAGTTTTCATTATGAGGAACTGGGGTTCTGGATGAGGGAATATCTGGGTATGGAAGAGATTGCCTTCCTTTACCTTTTCCATATTTTGTAATATTCACCATGCAGAAGTGGCAGTCATCATAGTGATTCGTTGGCTCTCGCCATATTCTGGGAATAGCCAAAAGCATTGCTTTTCTTGTTCCTCTTAGCCATCCTTCTAGGGTTGTTTTACAACTTCCACATATAATGAGGTGCCCAGTGCTTATCTTAATCACCAATAGGCATACCAAAGTAGAGCCTGTACGTTATCCAATACTTGGTTCCCTTCACAATTTTGGTGGAAATGTGCTTAGAACTAGCATAACAAAATGACACACATAACAAAATGAATCTGCCAACGTTTTACACTGTCTACTTGCAATTTTACAAATGTTTATTATATTATTACTAATATTCTGAAAATTATAAAAGATATTTAAGTTTGGTACCTCACCTTCAATTATATCATTGCACTAGAATGTAGTTAAACAATATATATATATATATATATATATATATATATATATATATATATATATATATATATATATATATATATATATATATAAATATACTATATATATATATATATATATATATATATATATATATATATATATATATATATATATATATATATATATATACTTAAAGTATCCATAAGTATACTAGAGTTAGTGTAGGTAGAGATGGTATCGAAGTGAAAAGTATGATTGATTTTGTGTTGGTGAAGAAGGAGATGTTGAAGTATGTGTTGGATGTTAAATCAGTGAGGGGTTTAGGAATGGGATTATCGGATCATTATGTTGTTCTATGTAAAATTGTTAGTGGGCTTGGATTGAGAGGAAGGTGATACGAAAGGAAGTAGGTAAAATTAAGAGTGGAGAAGTTAAGTGAGCAAGAGAATTAAGGATAAGTATGTAAGAGCGCTTGCTAGTAAATCGGTTGAATGTGAACAAGTTGATACTGAACAAATCTGGGGGCAAATGAAGGAAGCAATTGTTAGTAGTGCAAAGGAAGTATGTGGATGTTAACAGCGAATGGTGGAATGAAGAGGTGATGAAAGCGGTTAAAGGTAAAAAAGAAGCGTGGTTGAATGTACTAAAAGCAAATGATGAAGTTTCAAAAGAAAGATGCTTGGAATTATATAAGGAGGAAAACGAAATACTAAAAGATGTATACATAGAGAAAACAAGAGGTGAATGAACAGTTTGGAAAGAGGATATGAATGAGGACATACAAGGAAATAGGAAGCTCTTCTTGGAAGGAAGGAAAGGTTAAGAATGAGAATAAGGGGGAATCTTCTCTTAGAATAATGAATAGGGATGGTGCTTTTGTAACTGATGAAATGGGTGAGTGTGAAAGAATTTCGAGGCCCGTGTCACAGTTGACAGCGAGGTTATGAATGTGGCTTGATGGCAAGAGTGGCGCCTGGGGATGAGGTTACAGTGAGAGGTAATGCAGGGTGAGCTGAAGAATGGTAAATCTCGCAAGTATGGATGAAATACTAGTGAAATGATCACATGAGGAGTAGATTGATTGAGCTCTGAAGTTGTAATGTTTATGGAGGGTGTTGTTCAGGAGCTGAGGAGAGCTGTGGCTAGCATTACCCTTGTATAGGTGATAGGGGAACTGTGGTAAATTATAGGAATATTGAGTAAAGCCAGTGTATATGCTGGTGGTTTTAAGGTGTCGAGTGACTGAGGGATCGATTGAAGAACAAGGTGCTTAGGCGGCAGATAGGATCAAATCTTATATTGAAACAGTCGATTGACAAATGAGGGAGCAGTTGTAAATTATATTTGTGTTTTATGGATTTAGCAACAGATGACAGTTAATGTGAGCGCATTTCTGCAGGTACAAAAAGACAGTGAGTTGCAGGTTTCGAATGTATATGACGATATGAAGCGTGTGTTAGTAGTCAATGCAGATTGGTTTAGCCACATGAGTGAGCACAGGTTAAATATGTCTCCTGGCTGTTCATGGACGGGGCCATGAAAGAATCTCGAGGTGGGATGAAGTGAGTAATTGAGGGAAGGAGGCATAGAGCGTGATAATATTTGTACCGTGCGAAATGAAGAGAGTTTGAGATTATGACTGGTGGCATGAGGTTTCAGCAACGGATGGGCAGTAGCAACAGTGCGAGATGTTCTAGTGCCGATGATGAACAGCGCTAGAGTTTGCAACATTAGGTGCGGGAACGAGACGCAGGCGTAGAAAGTTGTACGGCAGTGGTAGCCGGCGGAGCTGGCGTCCCTTGAGTGCGCTGAGTTCAGCATGGTGGCAGCGTTGCCTGAAGCCGTATGGTGTAAGTAATATGGTCTGACCAGAGGACGGCATGCTGGTGCAGTGCCACCACAGCAGAATGAATGCAGCTGAGCAGGGTTAGTGCATAACAAATGAAAGTATGTTGACGGTTTGTCACGTGGAGCGAGCCACCGCTGGTTGCGATGTAGCAGCGGGAGTGGAACCCACTGGCTAAAGTCGAAAGAGTGACAGCCGGTGGTCACCTGAAGAGAAATGTGAGTTTGGCACAGCAGTGATGATAGAGAGGTGGCGGGGTTTGCTGTATCCACCTGCCAAACCGCACTGACGATTTACCAGCAAGTGAGGTCCGTCAAAACCTATGATGCTTAGGCGGGATTTTTCAGTCCGCCTGAGCTCACTACTAATGACACGATGTAAGGCTCGACGCCTGCGTCATACGCTCTGCCGCTGCTTTCCGGATGCTTGTACAATTTCCATTCCCCAATCTCAGCAAGAGGAAGGTGAAGAAAGAAGAAAGATATATATATATATATATAGTAGTTAGTTAGTTATATATATATATATATATATATATATATATATATATATATATATATATATATATATATATATATATATATATATATATATATATATATATATATATCTTTTCTTCTTTCTTTCTTTATCTACCTTTTTTCCCAAGATTGGGAGTAAGGAGCGCTACAAGCATCGGAAAAGAAAAGCAGTAGGAGAGTATGACAAATGTCGAAAAGAAAGCCCAGCCTTACCGCCCCCTCTGTACCAATAACAGTGAAAGCCGTCACAGACAGAAAATCCACCCTAAAGCTTCATGGGACCGCGACGGACCCTCACTATGGTAAATCGTCAATGTAAGGGTTCATCCCTTGGCCCAGGTGGGCCACAACCATGCCCCCATACAAAACCCCGCCATTCTCTCCTATCATGCACCTTTATTCTCGCCTCTGCCAAACTTCACATTTCTCTCCTTCAGACATTCGTTCACCGACTCAATCCACTTTCTCTTCGGTCTCCCAGCCGGTCGGTTCCCAACACACTCTCCACTATACATCCGCTTAACCAACCGACTATCATTCATCCTTTCCACATGACCAAACCATCTCAACATACTTCATTTATTCTCTCATTTACCCCTTTCTTCACACCACACAACTCTCTAATACGTTCATTCCTCATTTTATTAATTCTTCTCACACCTAGCATGCCCCTAAGATTGTCCATCTGAACACATTGAACTTTAGATCTATACTTCTTATTCCAGACCATAGTCTCACTACCATACAATAACACAGGTAACAACATACCCTCATGTAAGACTCTACCGCACTCAAGACTTAGTCCCTTTAAATTCCCCAACGATTTAATTGCACCAGCCACCTTCCTGCCATTCACAACTTTCCTACTACACTCTGCATCATCCGTTCCCTTCTCATCATATATCCTAAATATTTAAACTCAGACACTTGATCCAGCTGCTCACCATCTAACATAACTTCACACTGAGGACTGTCCTCACTCACAACCATAACCTTACTCTTATCTACGTTTACTTTCAAACCCCTCCTTTTACATACCCTGCCAAATCTCTCTACCATACTCTCTCAAACTCTCTTCAGATTCGCCACACAGAACCAAATCATCCGCATATAATAGGTAGGGCACCCTCCACTCATCTCCATTCTCCATCATTCTAACACCATTTCCTGCCATCCCCACCTCGAATTCTTTCATAACCCCATCCATATACAAATTGAATAACCAAGGAGACATAACACAACCCTGTCTCACTCCACTATTAATCCTAAACCAATCACCATTGACACCATTTATTCTTACACACGCCTCACTGTCGTCATACATACTTTTGATTCCATTCAGAAGCCTACCACCAACACCATATATCACTAATACCTGCCATAAAGCTTCCCTATTAACTCTATCATACGCCTGTTGTAAATCCATAAAACCTAAATATAATTTATTCTTCTTCTCCCTCATTTTCTCAATCATTTGTTTCAATGTAAAGATTTGATCCAAACATCCTCTACCACTTCTAAACGCACCTTGTTCTTCACCAATCAGTCCCTCAGTCACTCGACGCACTCTTTCGACCAAAATACCAGCATATACCTTCCCTACAACACTCAATAAACTTATTCCCCTATAATTTCTACAGTTCCCCTTTTCTCCCTTACCCTTATATAAGGGTACTATTACTGCTCTCCTCCAATCCCTCGGAACTATACCTCCATAAACGCTTTATTACACAACTTCCAAATCCAATCAATCACCATCTCGCCTCCGTTCTTGATCATTTCACTAGTAATTTCATCTAAACCTGCAGATTTACCATTCTTCAACTTTCTCACTCTACCCATTACCTCCTCCTTACTAATAACCTCATCCCCAAAATACCTATTCCTTCTTGCACCATCAAAACTACACACACATTCACTAACACCTCATCATTACTATTAATATTATGCAGATTTTGAAGTGTTCTTCCACACTCCCTCACATCCATTTATCAGTTACAAAGCACATCCCTGCTGCATTAGCCTAAGCTGAGTTGGATATAGGAGCAGCAGCAGGTAGCGAAGATATGTCTATATGTCCCTCTTATATATATATATATATATATATATATATATATATATATATATATATATATATATATATATATATATATATATATATATATATATATATATATATAAATCAGTTATGAACTATGTAATTTATAACTGACTTTTAATATATGCGATGTGCCAGACTTCACAAATGAAGAGGTTACTGGCTCTTATATTTGTCGTAAGATAAGGTTGCAGAGTAAAAACCAGTTAAATTCCGCATAAAAACTGTAGTAACGGTCAAAAATCAGACAAACAAAGATAATTTTTTGCCACACATTGGGTAATAAACTTAGCTCGATATGTGCACCGGCGAGACTGGTTAGCTGAAACCCCGTCGTTATGTCTTCGACGGTGAATCATCTTCAGCATAATGAGATAGCTGCACAAAAAAGATCAGTTGCCTTGTCAGCAACCTGGCAACGGCAATGAGATAGCAGGAAAGCTCGTTAGAACAACTACTGAAAATGAAGAGGATTTGATAGGCGTTAGACTCTGATGGTCATGTCGAAATTGATTATTACATTCTCAAATGCGAAATTATCGAAAATGAAGATACAGTCATGGTTGTTATTCGCCCTGTACCCAGAAAAGAGTGAGACGCCTGCGCCCATGGGATGCCGTCGGCAGGCATATAAGCCATGGCTTTCAGCCGGTGGCTGCGCTGAGCCGATCCGCCCTCCATCGTCGAGGCTGGCATTTCAGTGGGGGCAACAAACCAAAGGTTCTGCCAGACGTCGAGCATTAATGCTTATCACACTCTGAGAATTTTCGAATTTGAGTATTGAATGACATTCATCTTAGGTCTAAAGGAGTAAATACATCATGTCACGTTTGAGAAATGTGCTTTTGCTCTTGCCTTTCAGACGATTAATTGTCTCTTCTTTCATTATTTTTATTTTTATTCTTTTTGTAAATTGTAATAATGTTAAAACATAAAGCAAAGGTTCCGTCCAGTTGGTTATTATTGGTAGGGATATTTTTGAATAAACATCAAACATAAAAGTTAATAGTTATATTTGATTTATTTTCCATATAAAAAACTAACTTAGTATTAAAACAAGTATTGTTGTATTAGGAATGGCAGTTACCTAGCAAAAATACGTCTTTCTATCTTATTACTGTGTGTTTATTATATTAATTAAAGTTTCAGTACATATATCCCCAATATATATATATATATATATATATATATATATATATATATATATATATATATATATATATATATATACATATATATATATATATATATATATATATATATATATATATACATATTAAGCATATATAGTTATATTCTTCTTCTTCTCTTTTCAAGATTGGGTGTTGTGTTGTTATCGAAAAAGAAAGCAGACAAACGTCTAGTTAAGCCCAGTTTCAGCCGTTCTTCATACTCAGAGAAGCTGCTGGTCAGAAATCACCCTAGCACGACATGACGGGCCTCACCATGGTGGGCCGTTCATCTCTGGGTGGGTTCTCTGGGCCGCCGTTGTTTTCCTATCGTGCAATTTCCAGCTGCTTCTGCCAACCACATTTTCTTCAGACATAGCCTGATTCACTTTCTGGAAACGCCAGCAGGCATCAGCACAATGGCCTGGCACTGCTTGGGCCAATGACATCACTCATCTCTGCCATGATAAATATCTCGTTCTTCCATTTACTCCTTCACACACCCCTAATACCTCCTCATTTTACAATTTCTTTCACACTTGGGCAACACAGCTGAATGATCTATATTTCCAGACATAGTCTCACTACTATACAACACAGGCAATGTAACATACCCTCATGCAAGACCCTAGCGCACTAAGACTTAGTCCCTTACATTCGAACGATTTAATTGGGTACCAGTTAACCTTCCTACCATTAACTTTTCTTACTATTTCATCATCCGTTCCTCTCATCCAACACATACCCTAAATATTTAGACCTCAGACACTTGCTCCAGCTGAGGAATGTCCTCACCACAACCATAATCTATCTACGTTACTAAACCCTCCTTTACTACCCTGCCAATCTTCTGGTCATCCTTCGGGGCTCTTCCTCTCAGATTCGCCACACAGCACAAATCATCCGGCATAGTGGGTTGTAATATCTCCATTCTCATCAACATTTTAATATTTTTTGCTGCCATCCATCACTTTCATACTTCATCCATATATTAAATTGAATAACCACACTAAAATTACTTGTTTACACACGCACCAGATCGCTACAGCGCTTTTGATTCATCTGTAGCGCCTGCCATCAACACTCGTTATAAAGCTTCCTATTATCCTGGTAATATACGTTTGCCGCAACCATAAAACCCAAATATAATTTATCGCCTCATTTTCTTCACCATTTGTTTTAATGCAAGATTTATCCGTCAATCGCCCGCACCCAGTCGCCGTCAATCGGGTCCTTCAGTCACTGACGCACTCTTCGATCAGTCGCCAGCAGGTTTTCTCACAATACTGGTCAACTATCCTCTTCCATACTCTCATAATCTCTTCCTGCTTCCTTATACAAGGGTACATTGGCCGCCTCTCCTCCGTCCCTTTGAATATACTTGTTACAACTTCCAGTCCGTCAACACACCACCAGCTCTGGATCACTTCACCAGTAATTCATTCTCCAGTACCTGAATATCATCCTTTCATTTACTATACACCTCATTCTCAAATATATCTCCTTTTTCTTCAAACAATAAACTCCACACACCAGCCAACACCACATTGCCGCTGAGCCACAGTAGATTTTGAAAAACAGTTATACCATCCTTGTTCATATTAGCTCTGAAATCTCATTCTCATTCTTAACCTCATCTCTTCCAGAAGAGTTTCCATTCCTTGTATGTTCCTATCACCCTCCTTCAAACTGTAAACATTACCTCTACGTGCCTTTTAAGCTTTTTCTCCTTATATACCCCAAGCATCTTTCTGAAATTTCATCATTTGCTTTTAGTACATTCAACCACGCTCTTTTACCTTTAACCGCTTTCATCACCTCTTCATTCCACCATCTGCTGTTAACATTCTTACTTCCTACTTCAGCACATCCAATACACTTCCTTTGCACTACTAACAATTGCTTCCTTCATTTGCCCCCAGATTTGTTCAGTATCAACTTGTTCACATTCAACCGATTCACTAGCGAGCGCTCTTACATACTTATCCTTATTGTCTTGCTTACTTAACTTCTCACTCTTAATTTTACCTACTTCCTTCGTATCACCTTCCTCTCCAATTCAAGCCCCCACTAACTTAATTTTACATAGAACAACATAATGATCCGATAACTTCCATTCTAAATCCTCACTGAGGCCTAACATCCACCACATACTCAACATCTCTTTCTCACCAACACTGGGGATCAATCATAGTCCTCACCTCAGATTATCTCTTACCTACACCAACTCTAGTATACTTGTGGATACCTAGTGTTTAAAAGAAAGTATTACTACACATTATTCTTTCACAAATGGGTCACCTTTCCTGTCATCTCATTTTCTTTCTGTCATCTTCAAAATTGTTATAATATCCCTTTGAGTCACCTATCCAAATCAGGCCATCTGGCTCGGTCTGTACATCACCAGACATCCCAAAATGTATTTTCCTCAGATGGAATATAGCTGTCACAAATACAAACATACCTTGATCTTTTCTAAATTAAATTTAACCATTGTACTGACCAATAGAACAAAAGTGTCAACATAGCTTTTTGTAATACAGTCACATTGTAACTCTCTTCCTCTTCATTTCCTTCAATACTAAAGCACGGCACACACCACCAATATCTTTCTTCTTCATCTTGTTAGAACACAGATGGAAGCAAACAAATCTCTGCTCCTTTCTAACGAAGAACCATCACCTCTCCTTCTTTCTTCAACATTTACCTCTGACATTCCACTGGGCTGCCGAAAATTAGGCACAGTTGGCATCACGACCATCGCGTGCACTCAGCAGCACAGGAGTGCCAACCCAACTGTCGTCTAAATGACTTACGAGGACAGGTGCAATGCACAAGGTTATCTAAGTGGGCGGGTTTCTAATCATGTGTGCTATGATATGTGGATGGGCCGGTATTAGTAATAGTTGCCTGGAGGATGAGTATGTAAAGAATAGCACACTTCGAGTATGCAAAGATATATATATATATATATATATATATATATATATATACATATATATATATATATATATATATATATATATATATTATATTACATATACATATATATATAGTATATTATTATTATATATATAGCATATATATCTTTTTCTTAACTTTGTTATGAAGTGACACTTGTTGCTTTTTTGTACTGCAGTTACCAGATACATTAGGAAATATATATATATATATATATATATATATATATATATATATATATATATATATATATTATATTGTTGCAGTATATATATATATTACATATATATATATATATATATATATATATATATATACATATATATATATATCCCAAAAGAGACTATATAATTTTATGTGCTACGAATTTAATGAGATTGGGGAGACAAAATTTGAAGACCCACGACCCCATCAGCTCACTTTCAAACAGTTAGCTTCAATACGGGAACACGTCAATGAAACCATCTCTTTGCTGAATGGTCGTCAGTCGTTGTCAGTCATCAATCATTATGGATGGTTTCGGAATGAAACAAAACCATTCTTCTTCCTGACAAATACTTCAGCGCTGGGCCGGTCTGAGTTCTTCTGAGGCCTCTGCCAGCCTCAGCCTGTCGTTCTTCATCGAAGGGAGCGTCACCACTTAGACTTCCACTAGCCAGATGACAATGTTTCCCTGACTCAATAGAGAAGAGCAGCAAAGCGCCATCATTAAATATTAGAGCTCGCGAGTTTTTACTTTCTTCTTGAGATGATTAGAAGTTCTTTTTTATCTTAAAGCAGAAAAAGTTGCATTCCTTGAAGTATCCCTCTTTTAATTCAAGTTTTTCCAGTGTTGACTCTCGGTCCACTTTAAAAACTCACGAAGCTTCCCTCACAAATGGTAATGGTGGCACTTTTAGCACTCTTTCTCTATTTAATCACAGGTCGGAACTGGTAATATATCTGAAGCAAGTATAGATGGAAGTCCTAAATTGTTGACATCTCCTTCGATGAAGGTTTCCTCAGCGGTTGATCGTGGCAGAACTCCAGAACGAGTAGAATTCGAGAACTCAATTATTGAGCACAGCGATGAAGAAGAATATTTGTCGGAGGAAGAGTGGACAGACAGGAACTTCGGTGCATCCGCTAATGAGTTAGATGACGATGACGACGATAGCGATTATTCAGATCTTAGGTAAAGTAAAAGTGGTTTCATTGACATTGACTACAGTAATTCTTAAATAGCTGTTTCCCAAGCGGTGGACTGTTTTTAATGGGAGATCGTGGAACTCTTCAAGTTTATAGTAGGTTAAATTTTTGTCTCCCCCATTTTGTTCTAGAATTTAATGTGCATTAAAGATTTGTATGATATCTTTGGGATATATATATATATATATTATATATATATATATATATATATATATATATATATATATATATATATATATATATATATATATATATATATATATATATATATATATATATATATATATATATATATATATATATATATATATTTCCCCTGTAGTCTCCCGTGTTACCCTCTTCCGGAAAAGGGGATAAAGCACTTAAAAGTTGTTTTTAAAGTTAGTATATATATATATATATATATATATATATATATATATATATATAGTTATTATATATATATATATATATATATATATATATATATATATATATATATATAATATATATATATATATATATATATATATATATATATATATATACACGCATACTCGAAGTGTTGAAATTACCTCCCATTTTTTTAATGGTGCACTTTTCTCTTTGCGTTCATATTCTTTACACACTCATCCTCCAGGCAACATATTACTAACCACCATTTATCCACATATCATATACATATGATTAAAGTACACACCCCACTTCTAGATAACACCTTACAGACATCCCTACTACTCATATATCCTTGTGTGCGGGGGAGAAAGAATTGCCACACCGTATGTCCTGCGTGTCGTAGAAGTCGACTGGCGGGATGGTGGTAGTTGGGTTGGCTGCCCACCACCACCCATCTCTTTGCTAGAATGCTGATGCACGCCTGAGATATCGTGATCAAGCCAAAAACGACCTTCACTTTCGGCGAAATTGTATGAATCGTATGGGTACATGGAATGTCAGAGGAATAAATGTTGAGGAGAAGAGGAGAGAGGTGATGGATGTATTTAGAAAGGGCAAATGATTTGCTCGCTGTGACTGAAACAAAGATGAAAGGAAAAGGTGAAATTGAGTGGTGGTGTGAAATGTGTGTGTGCTGGTAAGAGGAGTTTATAGAGGGAGAGAAGGAGTTGCAATTTTGATGAGTGACCTGTGGTACAAGCTATGGTAGACTTTGTGTATGTGAGTCCTAGAATTCTAATGGTTAAATTTAAGTTTGAAAAGGTCAAGGTATGTGTGGTTGTGACGTATGGTCCATCTGAGGGAAACGTTGAAGAGAGCACGATTTTTTGGGATAATCTGAATGATGTTCTGGATGGGGTGAGTAAGAGCTTCAGATTGATAGTGTTGGGGGACCTGAATGGTTGGATAGGTGATCAAAAAAGGGATGGTATAACAGGTGGTTTTGGGGTGGCGGGAGAAAATGAGAATGGTAGGAAGGTGATTGATTTCTGTGAAGAGAGAGGTATGTGTGTAAGTAGTACTTTCTTTAAACACAAGAGTATCCATAAGTATACTAGAGTTGGTGTAGGTAGAGATGGTATCGAAGTGAAAGTATGATTGATTTTGTGTTGGTGAAGAAGGAGATGTTGAAGTATGTGTTGGATGTTAAATCAGTGAGGGGTTTAGGAATGGGATTATCGGATCATTATGTTGTTCTATGTAAAATTAAGTTAGTGGGGGGCTTGGATGGAGAGGAAGGTGATACGAAAGGAAGTAGGTAAAATTAAGAGTGAGAAGTTAAGTAAGCAAGACAATAAGGATAAGTATGTAAGAGCGCTCGCAAGTAAATCAGATGAGTGTGAACAAGTTGATACTGAACAAATCTGGGGCAAATAAAGGAAGCAATTGTTAGAGCAAAGGAAGTGTGTGGATGTGCTAAAGTAGAAGTAAGAATGTTAACAGTGAATGGTGGAATGAAGAGGTGATGAAAGCGGTTAAAGTAAAAAAGAAGTGTGGTTGAATGTACTAAAAGCAAATGATGAAGTTTCAAAAGAAAGATGCTTGGAATTATATAAGGAGGAAAAAAATACTAAAAGGTGCATACGTAGGAGAAAACAAGAGGTAAATGAACAGTTTGGAAGGAGGATGAATGAGGACTTACAAGGGAATAGGAAGCTCTTCTGGAAGGAAGCGCGAAAGGTTAAGAATGAGAATAAGGGAATCTGCTTAGAATAATGTATATAGGGATGGTGCTTTGTAACTGATGAAATGGATGGAGGGGTGTGGAAAGAACACTGAAAATCTGCACAATATTAACAGTAATGATGAGGTGTTAGTGAATGTGGGTTTGATGGTACAAGAAGGAATAGTATTTTGGGGATGAGAAGTTATTAGTAAGGAGGAGGTAATGGGCAGAGGAGAAAGCTGAAGAATGGTAAATCTGCAGGTATAGATGAAATTACTGGCGAAATGATCAAGAACGGAGGTGAGATGGTGATTGATTTGTAAGTTGTGTAATAAAGCGCTTATGGAGGGTTCCAAGGGATTTGAGGAGAGCGGTAATAGTACCTTGTATAAGGGTAAGGGAGAAAAGGAGAACTGTAGAAATTATAAGGGGAATAAGTTTATTGAGGGTTGTAGGGAAGGTATATGCTAGTATTTTGGCGAAAGAGTGCGTCGAGTGACTGAAGGACTGATTGGTGAAGAACAAGGTGCGTTTAGGAGTGGTAGAGGATGTGTGGATCAAATCTACATTAAACAAATGATTGAGAAATGAGGGAGAAGAAGAATAAATTATATTAGAGGTTTTATGGATTTGCAACAGGCGTAAGGATAGAGTTAATAGGGAAGCTTTATGGGCAGGTATTAGTGATATATGGTGTTGCGGTAGGCTTCTGAATGGAATCAAAAGTAAGTGACGATAGTGAAGCGTGTGTAAGAATAAATGGTGTCAATGGTGATTGGTTTAGAATTAATAGTGGTAGGGATGTGTTATGTCTCCTGGTTATTCAATTTGTATATGGATGGGGTTATGAAAGAATTCGAGGTGGGGATGGCAGAAAATGGTGTTAGAATGATGGAGAATGGAGATGAGTGGAGGGTGCCCTACCTATTATATGCGGATGATTTGGTACTGTGTGGCGAATCTGAATAGAGTTTGAGAGGATTGGTAGAGAGATTTGACAGGGTGTGTAAAAGGAGGGGTTTGAAAGTGAACGTAGATAAGAGTAAGGTTATATGGTTGTGAGACATCTCTCAGTGAGTAGTTATGTTAGATGGTGAGCAGCTGGAGCAAGTGTCTGAGTTTAAATATTTAGGGTATGTGTTGGATGAGAAGGGAACGGATGATGCAGAGTGTAGTAGGAAAGTTGTGAATGGCAGGAAGGTTGCTGGTGCAATTAAATCGTTGGTGAATGTAAAGGGACTAAGTCTTGAGTGCGCTAGGGTCTTACATGAGGGTATGTTGTTACCTGTGTTATTGTATGGTAGTGAGACTATGGTCTGGAATAAGAAGTATAGATCTAAAGTTCAATGTGTTCAGATGGACAATCTTAGAAGCATGCTAGGTGTGAAAAGAATTAATAAAATGAGGAATGAACTTATTAGAGAGTTGTGTGGTGTGAAGAAGGGGTAAATGAGAGAATAAATGAAAGTATGTTGAGATGGTTTGGTCATGTGGAAAGGATGAATGATAGTCGGTTGGTTAAGCGGATGTATAGTGGTGAGTGTGTTGGGAACTGACCGGCTGGGAGACCGAAGAGAAAGTGGATCGAGTCGGTGAACGAATGTCTGAAGGAGAGAAATGTGAGTTTGGCAGAGGCGAGAATAAAGCAGCATGATAGGAGAGAATGGCGGGTTTTGTATGGGGCATGGTTGTGGCCCACCTGGGCCAGGGATGAACCCCCTTACATTGACGATTTACTATAGTGAGGGTCCGTCGCGGTCCCATGATGCTCTAGGGTGGGATTTTCTGTTGTGACGAGTTCTCACTAATAATGGTACAGAGGGGGCGGTAAGGCTGGGCTTTCTTTTCGACGTTTGTCATGTTCTCCTACTGCTTTTCTTTTCCGATGCTTTAAAGCACCTTACCCCCAATCTTGGGGCAAAGAGGAAGGTGAAGAAGAAGAAGAAGAATATATATATATATATATATATATAGCATAGCAGTTATATATATATATATATATATATATATATATATATATATATATATATATATATATATATATATATATATATATATATATATATATATATTAGATATACCGATACTAGAAAAGAGGCCGATACCGATACCGATGCTTTAATTAATATAATAAACACACAGTAATAAGATAGAAGATTTGTGTACTGCTAGGCAACTCAAGATTGCATTCCCTGTACAACCAATACTTAGTCATTTATTTCCTATTTGGTTGTGCCCAAGTATATTTATTTTATAAATTAAAATATTATCTTTAAGGAAATATAAATGCAAATATAATATTAATAACTTTTTATGTTTGTGTTTATTCAAAAAATATTCCATTTCCATTTTCCAGTAAGTATTAACAAAGTTTAGGTACTAGCTTTTATGTTTTAACATTATTACAATTTACAAGAAGATTCTTTAATTAGCTACAATATAAAGAATAAAAATAATGAAAGAAGAGACCTCAATTAATCATCTGAAAAGACAAAATAAAAACGCTATTACTCAAACATGACATAATAATAATATACTCCTTTAAGATAAAGATAGATATCATTCAATACTCAAATTCAAAATTCTCAAATTGTGATGCAAAAACATTAAGCTTTCACTAGTATCTGGCGAGAGCCTGTTCCTTTTGGGGTGTTTACATTCCCACCTACACTAAAAATACGCTCGCTCTCGACTGATGAGGGAGGGACTGATAAATATTTGCTTGCAAGCACTGATAATAATGGAAACCGTGGCCCATTTTCATGCCACTACATGAAAGGATTCTCTTCTGTAGGCAGCATCTCCATGTTTTCGTAGAGCTTCATCTCCTCTTTCACAGATTGCAAATTTGAATTATCTTTGCTCCTTGATGACTGTCTCTTCAGTTTTTTCGATGAGGTTCCTTGGTGTGATTTCTTTGAAGGTGAATGAGATGTCAATGCAATTTCGACCATGAACTTATCAAAGTCTAACATATCCAAATCCTCTTCATTTTCAGTAGGTTTATTTGCTGAAAAGCCACCATCATCACTATCATTGCTGTTGCCAGGGGTTGCTGATAAGGCGGCTTCCACTTCTTTGTCACGCGAGCAAGCTCCTCGGTTATGCCATTTAAATGCATTCTAGAAGTGGTTCACCGTCAGAGATGCCATTCTTGTGGGGTTTCAGCTAGCTTAAGAAATTCCTCATAGAACCTTTTATATATCGAAACTAAGTTTATTACACAATGTAACAAAAAAAAAATTATTTTTTTGTTTCTTCTGATTTTTTTATTGTTTTTTATACAGTTTTTTAATGCAGATTCCAAATATGTTTTTAGTTTTTCTCTAGCATCGACCGTTTTTATGTTACGACGGCATAAAATAATTATTGGCATCTTCTCATTTTGTAGGGTCGTTACTGGCATCGCGCTGAATAAAGTATCAGTTATTAATGTTCGTGGGGATTGCATGTTTTGTGGATAGTTTTTTTTATATTAATTTTATATATATATATATATATATATATATATATATATATATATATATATATATATATATATATATATATATATATATATATATATATATATATATATATATATATATATATATATATGAATAGAATAATGAATAGGATGGTGCTTTTGTAACTGATGAAATGGATGTGAGGGGAGTGTGGAAAGAACACTTCGAAAATCTGCACAATATTAACAGTAATGATGAGGTGTTAGTGAATGTGTGTGGTTTGATGGTGCAAGAAGGAATAGGTATTTTGGGGATGAGGTTATTAGCAAGGAGGAGGTAATGGGTAGAGTGAGAAAGTTGGGAAGAATGGTAAATCTGCAGGTATAGATGAAATTACTAGTGAAATGATCAAGAGCGGGAGGCGAGATGGTGATTGATTGGATTTGAAGTTGTGTAATAAAGGTTTAGTGGAGGGTAGTTCCAAGGGGATTGGAGGAGAGCGGTAATAGTACCCTTGTATAAGGGTAAGGGAGAAAAGGGGAACTGTAGAAATTATAGGGGAATAAGTTTATTGAGTGTTGTAGGGAAGGTATATGCTGGTATTTTGGTCGAAAGAGTGCGTCGAGTGACTGAAGGACTGATTGGTAAAGAACAAGGTGCGTTTAGAGTGGTAGAGGATGTTTGATCAAATCTTTACATTGAAACAAATGATTGAGAAATGAGGAGAAGAAGAATAAATTATATTTATGTTTTATGGATGGATTTACAACAGACGTATGATAGAGTTAATAGGAAGCTTTATGGCAGGTATTAGTGATATATGGTGCTGGTGGTAGGCTTCTGAATGGAATCAAAAGTATGTATGACGATAGTGAAGCATGTGTAAGAATAAATGTTGTCAATGGTGATTGGTTTAGGATTAATAGTGGAGTGAGACAGGGTTGTGTTATGTCTCCTTGGTTCAATTTGTATATGGATGGGGTTATGAAAGAATTCGAGGGGCAGGAATGGTGTTAGAATGATGGAGAATGGAGAGGAGTGGAGGGAGCCCTACCTATTATATGCGGATGATTTGGTTCTGTGTGGCGAATCTGAAGAGAGTTTGAGAGGATTGGTAGAGAGATTTGGCAGGGTATGTAAAGGAGGGGTTTGAAAGTAAACGTAGATAAGAGTAAGGTTATGGTTGTGAGTGAGGACGTCCCTCAGTGTGGTTATGTTAGATGTGAGCAGCTGATCAAGTGTCTGAGTTTAAATATTTAGGTATGTGCTGGATGAGAAGGAAAGGATGATGCAGAGTGTAGTAGGAAAGTTGTGAATGGCAGGAAGGTTGCTGGTGCAATTAAATCGTTGGTGAATGTAAAGGGACTAAGTCTTGAGTGCGCTAGAGTCTTACATGAGGGTATGTTGTTACCTGTGTTATTGTATAGTAGTGAGACTATGGTCTGGAATAAGAAGTATAGATCTAAAGTTCAATGTGTTCAGATGGATAAATCTTAGGGGCATGCTAGGTGAGAAGAATTAATAAAATGAGGAATGAACGTAATAGGAGAGTTGTGGTGTGAAGAAAGGGTAAATGAGAGAATAAATGAAAGTATGCTGAAAATGGTTTATCACGTGGAAAGCGATGAACATAGTCGGTTGGTTACATAGTGGAGAGTGCAAGTTGGGAAATCGATCAGACGAGTAGTGGATTGAGTCGGTGGTCTGAAGGAGAATGTGAGAGTGCTTAGGTCAGCAGGCGATAGAGACGGGTTAGGTTGCTCACTCTGGTTAAGGATGAACTCTGATATTGACGATTTAATATATATCCGTCGTCTCATGAAGCAGGTGGATTTTCTGTCCAGACGAGCCACTAATTGTTGCATGGGCGTAAGGCTGACATTGTCATACTCTACCGCTTTCTTCCGATGCCGTAGCGCCCTACCCCAATCTTGGGAAAAAGGTAGGTGAAGAAAGAAAGAAAGAAAGAATAGTGTATTTATATATAAATTTTGTTAGCGCGTTTATAAATATATATATATATATATATATATATATATATATATATATATATATATATATATATATATATATATATATATATATATATATATCTTTTTCTTTCTACCTTTCTCTTTTCCCCAAGATTGGGGGTAAGGTGCTGTACAAGCATCGGAAAAGAAAAGCAGTAGGAGAACATGACAAACGTCGAAAAGAAAGCCCAGCCTTACCGCCCCCTCTGTACCATTAATTAGTGAGAGCTCGTCACAGACAGAAAATCCACCCTAGAGCATCATGGGACCGCGACGGACCCTCACTATGGTAAATCGTCAATGTAAGGGTTCATCCCTTGACCCAGGTGGGCCACAACCATGCCCCCATACAAAACCCCGCCATTCTCTCCTATCATGCACCTTTATTCTCGCTTCTGCCAAACTCACATTTCTCTCCTTCAGACATTCGTTCACCGACTCAATCCACTTTCTCTTCGGTCTCCCAGCCGGTCGGTTCCCAACACACTCCACTATACATCCGCTTAACCAACCGACTGTCATTCATCCTTTCCACATGACCAAACCATCTCAACATACTTTCATTTATTCTCTCATTTACCCCTTTCTTCACACCACACCACTCTCTAATACGTTCATTCCTCACTTTATTAATTCTTTTCACACCTAGCATGCCCCTAAGATTGTCCATCTGAACACATTGAACTTTAGATCTATACTTCTTATTCCAGACCATAGTCTCACTACCATACAATAACACAGGTAACAACATACCCTCATGTAAGACTCTAGCGCACTCAAGACTTAGTCCTTTTACATTCACCAACGATTTAATTGCACCAGCCACCTTCCTGCCATTCACAACTTTCCTACTACACTCTGCATCATCCGTTCCCTTCTTCTCATCCAACACATACCCTAAATATTTAAACTCAGACACTTGCTCCAGCTGTTCATCATCTAACATAACTTCACACTGAGGACTGTCCTCACTCACAACCATAACCTTACTCTTATCTACGTTTACTTTCAAACCCCTCCTTCTACATACCCTGCCAAATCTCTCTACCAATCCTCTCAAACTCTCTTCAGATTCGCCACACAGAACCAAATCATCCGCATATAATAGGTAGGGCACCCTCCACTCCTCTCCATTCTCCATCATTCTAACACCATTTCCTGCCATCCCCACCTCTAATTCTTTCATAACCCCATCCATATACACATTGAATAACCAAGGAGACATAACACAACCCTGTCTCACTCCGCTATTAATCCTAAACCAATCACCATTGACACCATTTATTCTTACACACGCTTCACTATCGTCATACATACTTTTGATTCCATTCAGAAGCCTACCACCAACACCATATATCACTAATAACTGCCATAAAGCTTCCCTATTAACTCTATCATACGCCTGTTGTAAATCCATAAAACCTAAATATAATTTATTCTTCTTCTCCCTCATTTTCTCAATCATTTGTTTCAATATAAAGATTTGATCCACACACATCCTCTACCACTCCTAAACGCACCTTGTTCTTCACCAATCAGTCCCTCAGTCACTCGACGCACTCTTTCGACCAAAATACCAGCATATACCTTCCCTACAACACTCAATAAACTTATTCCCCTATAATTTCTACAGTTCCCCTTTTCTCCCTTACCCTTAAGGGTACGCTACTGCTCTCCTCCAATCCCTTGGAACTATACCCTCCATAAACGCTTTATTACACAACTTCCAAATCCAATCAATCACCATCTCGCCTCCGTCTCTTGATCATTTCACTAGTAATTTCATCTATACCTGCAGATTTACCATTCTTCAACTTTCTCACCCTACCCATTACCTCCTCCTTACTAATAACCTCATCCCCAAAATACCTATTCCTTCTTGCACCATCAAAACCACACACATTCACTAACACCTCATCATTACTGTTAATATTGTGCAGATTTTCGAAGTTTTACACTCCCCTCACATCCATTTCATCAGTTACAAAGCACCATCCCTATTCATTATTCTAAGAAAATTCCCCTTATTCTCTTAACCTTTCGTGCTTTCTTCCAGAAGAGCTTCCTATTTCCTTGTATGTCCTCATTCATCCTCTTTCCAAACTGTTCATTCACCTCTTGTTTTCTCCTATGTATACATCTTTTAGTATTTCGTTTTTCCTCCTTATATAATTCCAAGCATCTTTCTTTTGAAACTTCATCATTTGCTTTTAGTACATTCAACCACGCTTCTTTTTTACCTTTAACCGCTTTCATCACCTCTTCATTCCACCATTCGCTGTTAACATTCTTACTTCCTACTTTAGCACATCCACATACTTCCTTTGCACTACTAACAATTGCTTCCTTCATTTGCCCCCAGATTTGTTCAGTATCAACTTGTTCACATTCAACCGATTTACTAGCGAGCGCTCTTACATACTTATCCTTATTCTCTTGCTCACTTAACTTCTCACTCTTAATTTTACCTACTTCCTTTCGTATCACCTTCCTCTCCATCCAAGCCCCCACTAACTTAATTTTACATAGAACAACATAATGATCCGATAATCCCACCTAAACCCCTCACTGATTTAACATCCAACACATACTTCAACATCTCCTTCTTCACCAACACAAAATCAATCATACTTTTCACTTCGATACCATCTCTACCTACACCAACTCTAGTATACTTATGGATACTCTTGTATATATATATATATATATATATATATATATATATTATATATATATATATATATATATATATATATATATATATATATATATATATATATATATATATATATATATATATATATATATATATATATATATATATATATACACACACACCATTGTTTAACTACATTCTAGTGCAATGATATAATTGAAGGTAAGGTACCAAACTTAAATATCTTTTATAATTTTCAGAATATTAGTAATAATATAATAAATATTTGTAAAATTGCAAGTAGACAGTGTAAAATGTTGGCAGATTCATTTTGTTATGTGTGTGGATATTATGCTAGTTCTAAGCACATTTCCACCAAAATTGTGAAGGGAACCAAGTATTGGATAGCGTACAGGCTCTATTTTGGTATGCCTATTGGTGATTAAGATAAGCACTGGGCACCTCATTATATGTGGAAGTTGTAAAACAACCCTAGAAGGATGGCTAAGAGGAACAAGAAAAGCAATGCCTTTGGCTATTCCCAGAATATGGTGAGAGCCAACGAATCACTATGATGACTGCCACTTCTGCATGGTGAATATTACAAAATATGGAAAAGGTAAAGGAAGGCAATCTCTTCCATACCCAGATATTCCCTCATCCAGAACCCCAGTTCCTCATAATGAAAACTACCCTATACCTTCACCACACCTTCTGTAAGTAAAATTGTTTTATGACAAGTCCATGACATATAAAAGAAGAAACGTATGTTTTCTCAAATATATGTAGCAGCTATTTATATATATATATATATATATATATATATATATATATATATATATATATATATATATATATATATATATATATATATATATATATATATATATATATATATATATATATATATATATATATATATATATATATTTTCAGAGGTGTAGCGGATGGTGATTTTCACCACTGCGGATGATAGTAAAATCACTTTCATCTTCATGGATGCGAATAGCGGATAGTTAAGTTTTTAGAGTCTTAGCCACAAGTACTTTATATATATATATATATATATATATATATATATATATATATATATATATATATATATATATATATATATATATATATATATATATATATATATATATATATATATATATATATATATATATATATATATATATATATATCTGTGTTACTACAACTTTTTTGCACCCCGTCAATCTCTTTCACCAGCCTCCACCCATTTGGAAAAAGGTTATATATATAATAATACTTGAAATTAATAATTCTCAAATTATGCTTCAAAAACTAAAGCTTCTGAGCCCTTTCAAGGGAGAGTTTGCTTCTCTTTTCTTCGTAAATGAGATCTGCAAGCTGAAAAGACGCTCACTAGCTACACTTGTTGAAAGGCATGCTAAGTATTCCCTGGCGAGTTCTGCAATATGTGGAAAACTTTTACAATTATCAAGCCATCAAACCAATGGATCTTTATACGATTCCAAGAGTTTTCGCTTTTGATAATCTACGATCAATGACAGAGTGTCCTTTGACACCTCTGAACAAGACTCTTCATCGCTAAATGAAGTCAAAAGAATGTTCATGAATTCAGCAATGATTTCGCAAACAGATGGTAAATGTGTGTCTGTTTCTGTAATCTTTTCCTTTTTATTGGCTGGTGAAATTTCTTCCTTTAGCAGCGTTTCATCCCATAGGCATACTAAATAAATTTTAACCCTCTGTAAAATACGTGGTTCAAGAAATTTGGTTTTGTATCTAGGATCCAGAAAAGTTGCTATTGCAGATGCGTAATCGTTTTGTAGATTTTAAAATCTATTATCTATCTCCAGCATGTGTTTCTGTCACCTTTGAAAGTCCCTTACTTTAAATAGCAGTATTTAGAACAGCTTTCATCGTTGCAACTAGAGGAATCCCGTCTAATAAATAAGAATTTTCTGAGCTAATAGTCTTAGTTACCTCTACTAATGATTTAAGAAGAGTAATACAATTACCTAAAATCGTATTATCATCACCTGTCAGGTGTTTGTGCGAAGCATAAGGGAAGACAGCTTCATTTTTCTCCCATCCTCTCAAGCATGTATAAACTACTATTCCAAGTAGTCTGAACATCTTGCCTTACAGAAAGGTGAGGAACATTTAATCTCATAATTATAAATAAATACTACTAATTATCTGCAAAATATTCATGGATGCGATAGAGAAAAAAATATGGATGTGGATATCCTATATACACACATTAATATATATATATATATATATATATATATATATATATATATATATATATATATATATATATATATATATATATATATATATATATAGTATTTTTTTCTTTTCTTTTCTAGAAGATGATGAGCTCATTGAAACATGTTTAAATAAGCTTAAATCCTTGAAATTGAAGGAAAAGATGAGCATAATTGAAAATGATGCCTGGTGTGCATTCCGTAATGTGGTTAGGGATTTTTAGGAAATTGTAAAGATCCAAATTACAAAACAGCTGATAAAAATGCTCATTGATTGTTAAAAAAAAAATGGGGTGCCGTATTTCATTAAAGGTGCGTTATTTACACTCGCATTTGGACTTTTTTCGAGAGAATTTGGGGGATGTAAGTAAAAGAATATGGTGAAAGATTTCACCAGGATATTCAGACAATGGAAAGGCGATACCAGGGATGTTGGGATAGTGCCATGATGGGTGATTATATGTGGTTTTTGATAAGAGAAACCAAATCGATTCACAAGAGAAAAACATGATGAACAAAGTACTTTTAAATGCAAAGTAAGCATGTTTTTGGCATATTAAAGTATTGACTTATATTTTGGCTATATTAGTATGCATCTTGTCAAGTAAAAAGTCTTTTTTAAGTAACTGTTCGTAAATTTAAACCTTCAAATAAAAATTATAATAAGTACCTACAGTGTAAGCTCATTAACAAACCTTAAAAATTCCAAAACACAAATATTGCAATAATTCTCAAAGTATCGATGATAAAAAAAAAGGAAGGTCATTTCTGTGTTCAGCATCAAAAAATATATTTTTGCAATTGGGGATAAATTTGGTTGAAAACCACTGGGATCCATCAGTGGAACAAAATGATTATTCTCATTATGTTGAGAAACATTCTGTATGTATGTGTCATATGCTGCTGAGTATTAACTTGGTTGATTTACAATTAATGTATAAATTAAAGGTGTCTCGGAGATGTTAATAAACTGTGGTTGCTGAGGCAATGGAGTACTTTCCATTGTATTCATTCCGTGTATCATAGGATTCATGGCTATACTTTGCAGATCCAAAGCCTGATGTAATGGATTTACCATCTGATTCTGTTTATTGGTTGTTAGATCCTGCTTGTTTGTCATCAGTCGTATCTGGCCATTCAACTTGTTCATTTTCTGGTTAAGACATCCAATTATTTGATTTACTTTGTCCTCTGTGGTTCTGCCTGTAAGCACAGCTTGTGGCTCTTCCTGGGGGATTGGAGCCAGATTTCCCTTTCTCCTCCTTGTCCAACATATCTAGCAATCTTTTTTAATTTGGTTGAAGTTCCATACTGCTCTTGGTTTTAATTATAAAAAAAATTGAGAGAGATAGAGAGAAGAAAATTCTCAATAAAGAATCCCACAACCCATAAATTACCTGAAATCCCAACCCTTCCTGTAGACAAGGGGTTGGTTAAATCATGGATTGGGGTTAGGCAAAAATAATATAATAATCAGTTTATGAAAAAGTGAGTTATATAGTTTGAGATTATTTAATAAATTCAATAAATACTCTTTAATATAATTTTAATTGAAAAAAAAATATATATATATATATATATATATATATATATATATATATATATATATATATATATATATATATATATATATATATATATATATATATATATATATATATATATATATATATATATATATATATATATAAATATATATATTTTTAAATTAAACTACCCATTGGTATTGTTTCCAGGATTATTGGTGAGTAAATTCACTGTCTTCGGTTTTTAAATTAACCTGTCTACAAACAATCTCTATCTTTGTTAATTTTTAATTTTTATACTATCATGTTTTTATATACTACAATTTATGGTCCTGCCTTACGATTGACAAGGACTATCTGTTAGCCAACGGTCCCTGTTCAGGCGCCAATTATGAGTAATGAGACGTCGTTGAAATATTCCTCGGGAGGGTTAATGAACATAAACAGCAGTTCCCGAACAGGAGATTTTAATTCCTATTCCCCAAAATATCAATTAATGATTATAAGCTAACTTAACTTATATATAAATATATTTGCAAACAAATCAAACTAACCTAAATTTTATTACCCTGAATAGCTTTGAAGGGTGGTTTTACCTAATGCTGGGTTCTGTCTTAATTCAGAACCGATGGCCAATATAATATGATAAAGAATAATGCAAAATCCCTCACTACTATAAATAATTAAATAAAACAGCAATGAAAGATCTTGAATTATTATAATTTTAATTTTTAAGATATTTACATTTATACAGGTTATAGCAATATTTTGCATATCTTCGGAAGATTGTTCTTCAATGGGCGATTATTTTCACCCTGGTATGTGAACCAGAATACACCAATAATTTGGACATTTATGAATTTGCTTTACACATCTGTAATTAACCAATAACTGAGTTAAAAAGTGTGTTTGTGTTGGATGTGTAAGTTGGAACAACAAAGAATATTAATCTCTACTTAACTTATTTAAAGATCTAAATTCTAAGTACCTTTTGTCTATGAATGAAGTTCGTAGAAGACCAAATTCTGTTTGTCTACTTGGAATGATTATGAACAATCTTTGTTTCTAGGAGTCGACTTTGATGAAGTCCAATTTATGGTCCTATGATAACTATTGATGAGGAACAATTGATGGTCCTAAGATAAACTCTGAGGAACAATGTATGTTCTTATAAATGTCTGGCTGAGGAACAATGAATGTTTTAAGGTCTAGACAAGGAACAATTTATTTTCTTTCTCCCACTAGAAACGACTTAAGAAAACCCAACCAAAACAAATCCAGGTCCAAAAAATAAATAAGTTAGGAGAAAAATAAAAATCAAGGGGGAAAACAACTAAGAAGCAGCAGGAATTAATAACAGCTATATAAATGTTTATAATAATGAATAATAATAAATGATAAATAATATATATATATATATATATATATATATATATATATATATATATATATATATATATATATATATATATATATATATATATATATATATATATATGGTTATATATATATATAT